>OMLC01067570.1:12508-28184 GCA_900302585.1 Regalecus glesne | reverse complement strand
CACACACACACACACACACACACACACATATATATATATAAAGAGAGAATGTCTGTGCTGTTTCTTCTTCAATATACTGCTTTTCCACAAATACTGCTACCACGACTAGTCTCAGCTGCTCCTGTTTGGGGTTGCACCAGCAGACCATCATCTCCATCTCTTCCTGTCCTCTGCATGTACCCCTGTCACACCAGCCACCTATCTGTATGTCCTTCCTCACCACATCCATAAACATTCTCTTTGGATTTCTCTTTTCTTCTTGCCTGGCAGCTCCATATCCAGCATCCTTCTCCCAGTGTACACAGTGACTCTCCTCTACACATGCCCAAACCATCTCAATTTTGCCTCTTATATTTTGTCTCAAAACCATCTAGCCTGAACTGGTTTAAAACTCCACTCCCCCTCCATGCCACTATAGGTATGCCATCTAGGCTAACAGCCTTTCCACTCTTGATCCTCTTGATAGCTGTCCTCAATTCCTCCCTGCTAATCCACTGCACTACTTCCTGGTTTACTACCTCCACATCATCCAATTTTTGCCTTCATTTCCTCATTCATCAGCACCTCAAAGTACCCCTTCCACCGTTTCAACAGACTCTCCTTGCCATGGAGAATGATTTTCTGTTATCAGAAACAGGAATTTCAACTATTGCGAAAAGTGGATTGGTTATGTTTGAGGGGAAAAAGGTTAAATAGGCTAGAAAGTTAAATAGGTACTGTTGCTTTAAGAAGGGGGCACGGCTGCACGGGTGCGTCTCCGGGACAACCAAAGCTTTACGTTTGTCTACTTTGCTTCCAGCAGCACTCTGGGACTTCAACTAAAACTCACCTCTGTTGACTAACAGGTGCCACTTTGACACATATATCTATATATCACAGATAGGTGTCTTGTTCACTTCAATGGAACTGCAATGGAAATGAACTAACCTGCAGCCCCAGCGACACAGATTGATCACCGGCCAGCGTGACGGCACATCATAACTTCTACCATCCAACTTGGGGACTATCAGTCATAAATCCTCATCGAGTTTTTCCTCTTCTTCGCGTGTGTGTTTCGTAGGAATCCGAAACGGAAAGAGATGCAGGGTCCTAATCCAGGCAGTGTTTTCAACCCTCAACACTGACCCGTTTTGCTGTGAACAAACTTAATGTACGCTTTTGATACTTATCCTCGAAAATTAGAAGTCGAAGTCGAAGGGACGAACATGTCTGGGATGGAAGAACACATCTCTGTGAAATATGAAATCAAAAAGAGGATTGGGAAAGGGGTGAGTGAATACAAGAACGTTTTTTAGGAATTGGTAAAAGGATTCCTGTATTGCATTGTCATGGAGAATAAAACAACGTAGACAAATTGTTTGCCTGGTGACTGGGCAAAAAAATAGTCAGTTGTCTCAATGAATATTGCTCAAATTGTCCCTCATTCACGATTGCACTTTTTAAGCCTTTACCACATGTTTAGAGGTCCTAATCCTTCCCCATACTCAGTAATTCCTCACAAATTCCGGACTTTACTTCCTTCAGTGTGTTCCAGGCAAGAGGTTTATTTCCTTTTTCAGGACAAGCTGTTTTTCCAGCAGATCAGCTTAGCTGTGAGGACAGGCGAGTCTAAGCATTTTTTCACAGGTTGCACAGAAGGCCAAATACATTTTTTTCCCATGTTATGTCCACATAGGCCCCTAATTTACCCTTTCTCTGTGTAGACATCAATAATGGCCAGATGGTAACTGGGGCTGCAGCATTGACATGTCATGGGGACCAACTAACCACACTTGTAGGTGAGGTAGAGGCCATAGGGACTCATGTTACACAGCTGTTTGCCCAATTATAGCTTACAATAGTTTCGAAGGGGAGCAGCATGCTCTTCAGTGATGCCTGGAAGGCACCAGAGTCCACAGCCTGCAGCACTGTGATGATTGGCCTTAGAATGTCAAAGTGGTTTTCCACAAGCAAAGACTACTGCACATCATGCTGCGTGTCCATAAGCTATTGGTGGGAATTTCATTCTAACCTTTTTCACTGCACCTGCCTCCATTAGTCACCAACATTGGTGTCCCCTCTATCGAACCTCTCATGTGTAGCAGGAATTAGATCGGGCCTCATCAGGATGGGTGCTAGTTAAGCCAGTTCAGTGCTGTAAGATCTCACTTTTCTGACTCATCCAGGTGTCATTTGCATAACTTGCTTGAACACTGGGATAGGTACCAGAAGATCCACAACCCAACTTAGGTTAAGCGGTTGACGGTGACATGACAATAGTATGGATTAAATGCAGAGAACAAATCCCATCGGTTATAGTCATGTAATAAGAAAATACTTTCACTTTCACTTATGCTCTTTCTGTCTCAGGCCTATGGTATCGTGTGGAAGGCATTTGACAGAGAGTCAGGAGAAGTTCTGGCTGTGAAAAAAATCTTTGATGCCTTCAGAAACAGGACAGATGCCCAGGTTTGTATTTAGTTGCATTTACTTTTCTGCTAACGTGCACAAAGTACCTGAACAAACTGTATAAAGTACAGTTAGACTTATGATCAGGAAGAATAGAAGGCTTGTGTTTTGCTGGGGTTATTACTTGGCATCACATCTTTCCTATAGTACCTAATTGTCTCTGATGTGTTCTCTTTACAGCGGACATTCAGAGAAATTATGTTTCTGCAGGTATGAATGATCAAGCATTTTGCATCTAATCCACTCTAATCCAAGTATTCAATGAATGGGACAAAACTAGTATGAGTTTGATATTTGTGTTAAAGCTGAACTACCAGGGGACCTAGTGCCTCAAATCAGACTTGAAATTTTATATTTATGTGTATATAAATAGGCCTGGTAATTTAGCAATTCAATTCTGTTTGATTCATACTTTCGTACACTGATGTGACCTTCAGTTCTACCACTATTCCTAATCAGCTCTTTCCATCTTCCAGTCAGACACAAGTACCACAATCGTGCGGTTTGTAATGTGGAGATTAAAGTAGTGAACATTATGTAACTAAACCTGGAAACATTCCCCAGTGTATACATAACCTTGTTATCTGCTGTGGCTCAAAAATGCGATTTGAAATATGTGCCTTTTATCTGTGCACACATTTGTATGTGTTTTTGTGTGTGTGTTTCTGTAGTTTGCCTTACTATGTCTCATCTCCTGTGTAAAGGCGTTTGGAGATCACACCAACATTGTCAAGCTTCTAAATGTCATCAGAGCGCAGAATGACAAAGACATTTACCTCATCTTTGAATATATGGGTGAGTAGGGTGAGAAGTGTACAAAGTCTTGTACCCTTTACATTAGCATAATATAAGCAGCCTTGTATTTTTGTCAGAAGATCAATGAAAACACAATAGATGCAGAGGATTCTGAAAGGCGAATTCTACTTGGTGGGTATTGTACAGCCTACAGAGGCACAAGGCCTACGATTATACTGTGATGATATATCTATATCTATCTCTATCTCTATCTCTCTCTCTCTCTCTCTCTCTCTCTCTCTCTCTCTCTCTCTCTCTCTCTACTTCACCCATGCCCCATTTTATACACACACATACATATGCACACACATTCTGATTTCTCCTTTGCCTGCAACTCCTGTGCTCTCCTCAAATGTCACTTTTTAGGACAATGCAGATGTTTTACACAAGGCTGTGGATAATCTTGTATTTTGCTTTGGTCATCATCAAACTACTGTACATTTTAATGCACATTAAACTGATTGCAGCTATATGTGAGAGTTCTAGTTCAAATCTTTTCACAGTTCGGTTAAATTATAATTCTATATATGCTATCCAAGTAGCGTGACATTACCGTAATTTACAAATAACTGCTATTGATTTTATATTCTGATTGAACCAGATACCGACCTGCATGCTGTAATTAAAAAAGGAAACCTACTGAAAGACATTCACAAGCGTTATGTCATGTACCAGCTTCTTAAGGCCACCAAATATCTGCACTCAGGAAACGTCATCCACCGAGACCAAAAGGTATGCCAACCATGTCGCCTGGTGCAGAATATTGAAGAGTCACACACAGGAAGTGTGTCGCCACTTGTTTGGGACACAATATGTTGATGTTGGAGGCACTCACGCTTTCTGCTTTTAAAGGCTGTATACCTTTAAGTGATGTAAATGTTACTTCTTGTCAGTCTCATTGTGATTAAAAGATGCCCATATAAAGGGCCTATAATATGGCCACTTATCTCCCTGCTCTGAGAGGTATTGTTTCTACTTCTGTTCATTTATCTGTCTCTGTCTGTCACAACTCTACAGGGGAAAAGTCCCAATAAAGGTCATGAAAAAGCACAACATATTTCTTTTCAGCATTAACTATCAAAGAAATTGGTTGGATTGTCACAGAAATAGTTTTTGGGGTTTTTAAAAAATATTTTTTTGGGGGGGGTTCTAACATTTTGCTCCAAAGTGCAGTACTTCAAGGCTGCTCTTCTAAGTGTAGGCAATATTTCTCCTATCCTTGTCCTGTCCTTGTTATTCTCTGTGTACGTCTGGTCTGTTCCATGGGAAAAGGCTGTGGAATACAGAATCTTATGCTTATCTCTATTGCCTACAGCCATCCAATATCCTGCTCAATGCAGACTGCCTCGTCAAGCTGTGTGACTTTGGGTTGGCCCGGTCGCTCTATCAGATCCAAGAGGATGCTGGGAACCCAGCTTTGACAGAATACGTGGCGACACGATGGTACCGAGCTCCTGAGATCCTCCTGGGATCCACAAGGTATCACTGTCAGGTGTTTCCTGTCTGAGGATGTGTCCCGCATCAAGTCTGCTTTCATTCAAACAAATAAAAACAATAAAAATAATGATACAGATAGTAGCACAGTTATCCTTTCCCATGGCTCTTTTTAAGCCCTGCATGTCTATTAAGTACAGTGAAAGGTTGCAATCTTCTCCCCAGGTACACCAAGGGTGTGGACATGTGGAGCATTGGCTGTATCCTGGCAGAGATGCTGCTGGGAAAAGCCCTGTTCCCTGGGACGTCTACTATCAACCAAATAGAGAAGATTATAACTGCTATACCTCACCCTACCTCGGAAGGTGAATCATAAACTTCATATGAAATACATCCAAGGTTCTTCTTATATATATATTGAATAATGTGGGTGGGGGTGACTTTAATTGCTGAAATGATACAGACATAATCTAATGACATATTCTATTTTTCAGACATCCTATCCATTAAGTCTGAATATGGTGCATCTGTCATTCAGAAGATGCTTTTGAAGTAAGAAAGAGTCAAGTTCCATTTCTGCTTATTTTCTGAGCATTTGTTCCGCAAATTGCTTAATATGAATAATAACTGTGCATGTTTGTACATCTTGAGTGCATGCTTTTTTTTACACCGGACTGTAAAATGATTCTGCCACAAGTCATCATAGTGAGAATATCTTTATCACTATCAATGTAATACACTGTCTATAGATATTTTATGAATATTTTCTTGTCTCTCCGGCTTTTGATCCTTAGACCCCAGGTGCCTTTGGAGGACCTTTTAGAGCTGACTGTGCCTTCTGATGCTCTGGATCTGTTGAGTCGCCTGCTGGTTTTCAACCCAGACAATAGGCTTACAGCCGAGCAAGCTCTCCAGCATCCATATGTAGCCAGGTACCAAAAGCGGAGAGAGAAGAGATCTGGTATCATTCATGCCTCTCTATGTTGCAGTGTTTTTTGTGGGGCAATTCTGAAATAGCCCTTATTGAAATCCTACATTACACTTGGACTGGAATTTCCTGTGGGTTGACTTTCTCTTCTCTTCTCTTTTCTTCTCTTATGCACTTTTCTCTTTACTACTTATTTGAAAGAGTTGAATTGATGTCTCAGGGAAATGAAGGTTGTGTCATTATGTCACTATAGTCCAGCCTACCATGTAGTGCCATGTTTCAGTCTTGTCTCTGTGTTATTTGCCCGTGGAGGTTCCATAACCCAGCCAAGGAGCCAGCTCTCGACTATGATGTGGTGCTGCAAGTCGACGATGACGTTCAGCTGTCAGTCCTTCAATACCGCAATAAACTTTATGAGGTACAGTCTTGAAAATAGATGGAGCCTGTAAAGACTGGCCTATTATTGAAAAAAAAGGTTTTGTATATTAATATATATTATTATTTAAGCTTATTTAACATTCTGGGTAGTTTTCAAAGAGGTAACCATGTGTATGCGTAAAGATCCAATGCCCTTAAAAACATTACACAATAAAAGGTGCTATGTGTAAAATTTCAGCTTACGGAAGCAAAATATACTAGGAAATATCAATAGAGGGTGCTGACACCCTGTCATTGGAATAGTATAAATTACTGAACAGCCCCCCCCAAAACAAAAAACAACAACATACATTCTGTGCCCCAAAAAGTACTTGGCTCCCACTTACAGTCCTTAGAAAATTATGGATTGATCTGAGATTTATTTGTTTGCTTGAGGGTGAGCTGTGTCATGTGTCTGATTTGATTTGTTTTTTTGTGTGGGGGTTTATTCAGATTGCTGCATGCTAGAGATTGGTGCAAAAGCAGAAATTACACATAGCCCCTTCAATTCATAATTGCATATATAAAAACTTATATCATTGCTAACTCAAATGTACTGCATGTTAGTGTCTATTAAGCCTGCTGCATTTTTTCTCACTTGTAAAAAAAGATGATGCTAGAGAAGAGAACCAATCAGAGGATTCCAAGATTGATTCAGCCAAAGCAGAGAGAGAGAACTGATTCCGAGTCATCAGAATCTGGGCCCCGGTCAGCACAGGAGAATGGGGACTGCGTCAATGCTGAGGACACACCCAAAGAGAAGGAAACTGGAGAACAGGACCCATTCACAGTGAATGGAGACTGTGGTGATTATGATGGAAAAATAAAAAAGGAGAGGGTCGAACATACAAGGCATCTGCCTACACGAACAGTCATTACCAATGTTGGGTCAGTGAAAGTGCCCATCCACCCCACTGTGGAGAAGACAAGCCTAGTGATGGGGAAAGTCACTTATAACCCAAAAACATATGTTACAAGTATGTATCATTTGGTCATGGGTTGCATAGTAGTTAACAGAACCAAAACCTTATTTTGCATTCACAGTACACTTTGTATGAATCTCACACATAAACGTACTTGCACACTCTCCATCATAACTCTCCTCTTCTTCATTAGATGGTTTCGTCCAGAGTCCCACTGGCTCTGCTTACTGTCAAGGCAAGAAACCAGTGCGACAGACCAATGATGAAAGTGTCTCACCAATAGAAGATGCTAACGCCAATACAGTAAGCTGCCAAGCTCAATCGGCTTGACCAGTCACTGTTTACTTGTTGCCTTAATCTGATTGTTTCCTCATTCGTTTGCCCTTTCTTTCTTTCACATAATGGTTTGCTCACTTCCTCTTTTATCACTCTCCACCGTGGAGATTTTACTTTACCTCTACTGTTTTCCTTTCTCTCCTCCTCTGTCTTGCCATCCTTCCCTTCCCCCTCTAGTCCATGGAACAGATCTTACAGCGTGGTTGGTCAACCCCCATGGGCCATACCCGCTCCTTGCCAACAACCCTCACACAGGCCCAGAACAACCTGCTGGTCTGTAGAGACGAGTCATTTCTATGTTCAGAGATATGTAGGGGTGGCATAGCTCAGTGGGTAGAGCAGTCCTCTATCAATCGGAAGGTTTCAGGTTCAATCCCCGGTCCTGTATATAGCATATCGAAGTGTCCTTGAGCAAGACACTGAACCCCTAGCTGCTCACTTGATGCATGTCACTATGGATAAGAGCGTCTGCGAAATGCCTGTAATGCAATATATGTACCGATCATACGGATGTCTGCACACCTGTTAAGGCTACTGTTCCCTTTGTTATTTACCATGACACCTCGAGTAAGCTCTCAGTCATTAGGTCGTTATTCAACACCGGTTTCACTCACATGCTTTAAGAAGAAGAATTGATTGAATTGTAGCGATGTTGTATTTGAATCTGCAGCTTCCAATTAATATGATCAATGTGGAAGAGTCATCTGGCTTACGAGGCCAACTTCTTATATTGTGGTAATTGGGGTTATTGAGATATAAATGCAATGACAATCATGCCACATCTTTTCATGTTGAAATGACATTGATTTAATCTTAGAATGCATATTATGTCCCTGTCTCACAAACAGGGTATAAGAATCTACTGCATAACCTGAAGAAAGAAGAAACTTTATTCACTTGTCATTGTAGATGCGTACAAAGAAACGGCCTGGGGTTCAAACAGAAGACCTTCTTGATGTGAAGCTACGCTGCTAACCAATGGGCCACCGTGGAGCCCATCCTCCTGTTATTTATTCTCACTGGGCATTTCTTCTCAACACACTATGTTTCTTCCTCTCTAGAACCAGCGCTCCCACTCTCAGGTTCGTGATGCACCCCCCCCTCCCCGGTTCAGCAAGAAAGTGTTCCAGAGTAGCTCGAATGTGTCAGCTACAGGAGACCCTCGAGCCAAACTGGGCAGCTATTCCCAAGCCTATGGCACCATCAATAAGACTCAGTTGGACAATTTGCTTCGAAGTCACTGTCATAAGAATTAAGCTAGCGGACCTGGATAGATGGGCATAATGTTTGTATTAGTCCTTGCAAGTGCAGAGTTATTTATTTGCCATCTGTCAGCACACATCTGACGGGTTCCAAGAGAACTTGTGAATAAATAAATGAGGTGATGGGAAGATTAATTCATGCTCTTTGGCCTGTGCAATAAATACCAATTACTGTTGTGCACTTTGTAATTATACCCATGCATATGAAGAGATTTGTCTATTTTCCAGAGCAGTGGATGCATATTTGTAATGATGAATGGGACTTGATTGTATGGATGACAATCATAAAAATGGTTCCGTTTTTCAACACTTTTTACCCTCACTCTTGTTTTTCATGCTGAAGTTGCTGCCTACTGACGAGACGACAGTCCTCTACATAGACGTTTGAAAACCAATGAGCTACGTGAGGGGGCGCGGCCTGAGCAAAGTTCGGTGTGTTCGTCAGAGAGTGACGTAACATCTTTAGAGCGTCGACAACTCTGCAGACTATCTCACACAGTTTTTTAAGAATGATCCCTATTCTATGTACAAACCAAATATCACCCAGTATCAATAGCATGATACTTAAACAGTTGTCACAGCCCTTCCTCATCCATGGACATTATTGAAATAGTAATGTGTACATCTTGTTGAACTATTAGGTCTGGGCATTGCTTGAGTTCCACATCCAACCTATTCCATAAATTCCCCCCACAAATTGTTAAATCAAACTTTCCTGTCAACTTGCTTTATCGAAGAGCATATGCACATTACCCAGTAGTGAATAATGTCTTGCTTTACACATTAGTTTGACCATGTTAAATTCTGAGCATCATGAATTTCAAGGAACTTCACTCATATCTTGTTACCTTTTTTGCAGTATGCTAGAGTACTGGCTCCAGAACCTCTCAGTTTTGGACTGCTTGGACCTATATTTGCGTGGATCCGGCACCTGTCGTATTGATAAAACAAGTTGTCCCTACTATTCCCAAGCGGTAATATCCAATCACATTAAGGGGTTAGAGTAATCCTAATGGGTTAGTTACCACCATAACGCGACATTGGTTGCGCTCAGGGACTTCTCAGAGGGAGTACAATTTGCTCCGGTACTTCCAGATTTACAAATTAAACTCTGAGTATGCATAATGGATGAAGGTCGCTTTGGTAGTCGTTACCCTACGCCTCCACACCGTAAATCAGATGTAGTAATACAGGTGAATAAAGTGTGTGGACAAGGCGTTACGGCCCATAATGCGCCTTGTTTCTTCCGGAACCGTACGGAATAAGACGGAGTCATGATGAACACATGGGTTTTGCGTCGGTGTGGCCCTGCGGAGGTTCCATCGCGTCATGTGACCATATCCTGAGAAGACGTCACAGGCCCATCAAACTGCTCGTCCGGACAGTACCGGTACGCTGCGACGCAATTGGAAGCTAAAGCTTACATCAGCGGCCGTTTAATTGTTATTTTATGATATAAGGTCCTTGGTAATCCCCATACGGCCAACGAAAACCACACGGACACGGTAAGGAGGTCAGCCACCGCCTCATTTAGGTGTATTTCTCCTCGGCTGCCGTGTGAATTGGTTAGCTCGTTACAAAACAAGCCTGCTGCGACGTTTCACGGTGACGCTAGCTCGGTCCGTCAGTCTGCTACCTGCCCAATTCACTGAGAACATTGTGGCCGTTTTTCTAACTGTGTAACCGGTAGTTTTTCAGCTATCGTATTCAGCTGATATTTAAATATGTGCATATTTATTTATCTATATACTGGCGAATTTTGATACAACCCAACAGACGTGACGACCACAGGGTAGGTTAACGCTGTTGGGGGGGGCGGTGGTGCTCTTCGGGTCCCTTTTTTTCAGATATCTGCTGGTCTCTAACGTTGAGAGAATCATGGATGGATGCTGGATGAGCTATTTTTTTATTTGTGTTTTCCACCCCGTTCACTGACAGCCTATAACAGTGAATTTTTTTCACTCACAGTTCATTTTTTGTTTGTAAATGACATAACTGTCGTTTTGGAGTCTTTGTGCAGGTGCCGCATTTACCCGGACTTAATGCGGCCTAGCTGGAGAGGCGCCTCCTATAGATTGCAGCGTGAAAGTCCTTGTTTACTGTAACTAAGTACCCCCATGCTGCCTGGCCTCGACTACCCTTCGTAACACGATGTGGAGGCGCTTTAAACGTTATGTGGATCACTTTTAGGGGGCAGCCTGGCGCGTCTTTCAGTGATCGTAAGGTTGCTGTTTCGATCCCTGACTCATTTATAGAGCGTGTTTAAGTGTCCTTGAGCGAGAATCGGAACATGCTAACTGCTCGCCTGACGCTGTAGCTGCCCATCGCTCCTTTGCAATAGGATGGGTTAAATGCAGAGGACACATTTAGGTCCATAAATATTTGGACAGTGACACATTTCCCCCCGCAATTTTAGCCCTGTGTGTTGCCACAATTGATTTTAAAATGAAATAATGGACATTTAATTGAAGTGCATATTTTCAGCTTTAAGTTGAGGGTATTTACATCAAAATTGGAGTAAGGGTTTAGGAATTGCAACAATTTTCATACATAGTCCCCTCATTTCAGGGGACCAAAAGTAATTGGACAATTGACTCAAAAGCTGTTTCATGGGTTGTTGTGTGTTATGCCCTCGTTATTTCATCACCAGTTAAGCAGACAAATGCCTGGAGTTGATTTTAGGTGTAGCATTTAAATTTGGAAGCTGTTGCTATGAATCCACAACATGCTGTCAAAGGAGCGCTCAGTGCAGGTGAAAAAGGCCATCCTTAGGCAGCCTGAAAAGTAAAACTCCATCAGAGAGATAGCAGAAACTTTACAAATGGCCAAATCAACAATTTGGTGCATAAAGTTGAAAGTCTGCGCTTCAATTGCGATTTGAATATTTCATTTCAAATCCATTGTGGTAGTGTACAGGACTGAAATTGTGAAAATTGTGTCACTCTCCAAATATTCAAGGACCTAAATGTATGTATCTACACACACACACCATTTGTGTGGCTCGGCCTGATCATTTATCCAAATCCAATTCGAACTTGTCTGTGTTGATTCCTTAACAACCTACCTGCATCATGGAATGGTTACAGACAGTTTTCCTATCCTCCTGAGGAATCTTGAGTTACAGGGCATTCAAGACACTGTTTGGCAAAAATGAGTTTCCTCTCTCTTTGCTACAATTTTATCTGGCTGGGCCACACTGCTTGGCACCATGTGCCTTCCCTGTGTAAGTTAGGTGTCCTTATATTTCTACTGTGGATTAATTTTGGATTTATAGGTTTTTAGCCTTTACAGCAAATGGTCATTAAAAAGAGGAGAGGGACATACAATTAATTGAAAATATAGAATTCAAGTTTTGGGGAAACTTGTGTGTTTTTGCAATTGCATTTTGCCCAGGATACTAGAATCTTGATCACAACAGAAATCATAGCTACATCCGATTTAAGATTTTATGGCCTCCGTTCCCTTATCTGGTGTTGCTAAAGGAAGAAGAATTGGAGACAACAGTAAATGGCCTTCCCATGCAAGTCTCCTTGTTATGGAGTTGTTTTGGTCTAATTTGTATTTTTAGCATGTTCATGACAACAGGACAGCAGTAGCAAGGTGGAACTGGCTTGGCAACAGCACACTTAATGTATGCGATCACAGCTTGTAAAGATGCTGCAAAAAATGACACTTCGAACTCGTCATTCGTAAATTAATAAGTTTAGTTGATGTATGGTATGGCTCATCCATTCATCATAGAAAGGAGTCCATAGGTTTGACATGGCTAGATTTGGTGCTGACACAGCATGTCCTGATGACAACATCCTGCCAGACTGCTGCATTGGCTGGCAGACAAGCTGAAGGCTCAACTGACGGCAATACATTGGCCTCTGTAAAGAAGATTTGTTAGTTAGGTAGGTAACGTGACGTAGTTTCATATAGACGCTTTACTTTTGTTTTATCCTTGGCCGTTGAGTCCTTTGATCATATTGGTCAAATCCCAGCAATCAGTCAGTCAAAAGTATTTACGGAGTTATTAAACCTCAGCAATAATATGCAGACATTTTAAGTAAACTGAATTCTTTTTTCCTACATACCTAAGGAACTTTCATGAAAGATGACAGTTCCCCTCCCATAACTTACCACAAGATAAGATATTCCTTTATTAGTCCCACAAGGGAAAACTGTCCCCCTCTAACAGAGCCACATATTTAAGCAAGTCATAATCCAAAATGGTCTTACTGCTCTGTGTAGCTGTTTGTATTTATTGCTGGATTTTCTCATATTAGTCACTCCATGTTGTTCATTGTTCATTCCAGTTACTGTGCTATCTTAATTGCATTAGGTGGCTTTCTGTCTAGTCCAGTGAATCCCTTCCCCTAGCCTAATTCCCTTAATGATGGTCATCAGGAAGAGCCAGAGATACTCGCACCATCTTCAGCCACATGGCTGGGGCATCTCTCCTAAGAGGATTTCAACTTGCACACAACCCAAAGAAAGAGCTGTTGACTAACAGTGCCTCCGACTCTCTACCATCCCCATTATCTCTCTCTCTCTCTGTAGCTGTCACAGTGACCGCAGTAGTGAAACTACTGCCTTATGGTGGGGAGCTAGCTATTTAGAGCTTATGATACTAGTTTCTTATTCCCAATTGTTTTCTAGATCCATGCATTGTATAATAAAAGGGCTTTTTTGTCAATAGTGCTGGCAACTTCATTTTTACATCCATGGGTTTTTATGAATGACCATGAATTAAGAATTGCTTTACTTTTTTGTAGCTCTCCTTATTGTCTGCTGAAAGTGTAAGTGGTCTACTATAACTGTATCTTCACTGCGTTGAGGGGGCAGTACATTATAAGTAGTAATTACCTTATGCTCCTTTTCGAACACATAATATTGGTTGGATTTTTTATTGAGAATTATTTTGTTAAATTATATTCAGAACAGATAAATTCAAATTGTATTGACATTGGCTTGTAAGCAATTGTTTTGCTTGGATTTTGACATTTTATGTAGGGCATAGGCACCTGCAACTGACTTGACTGTTGCGTTATCAAGGATTAGATTAGGTGATTTATTACATAGAAATAAGAAGCTAGACTGACTCACTGTAGAGTTGCGACGTATAATTTCACTACCTAAGACACTGCTCCACGCGATGTCCGTTATAATCACTATTTCACTGTTTTCTATTACAGATAATGAACAGCAAATTATTCAAAGTTTCGAAAGAAAACCATTTGCTTCGGTCAAATGTTATTCCATTACTGGATGGATGTTGAGCTGCTCCACATGATTTGACAGTGTCACATGATGATTAGATAAGGGCTTAAAGTTACATTCACTGACATCAGGAGGTTTTTTATTGGACATATGCTCTGGTTTGTGATACATGACTAGAACCCATTTTTTTCTGTTTCAAGTCAGTTCAACAGGGTGCTGAGCTGCTGATTGTGTAACTTAAGCAAGGGACCCCTTGCGTCGAGCAATTCTTGATTATAGGAAACATATCTGTCAAGATTGGACCACCAGACTAAGCAAGACTTGGGCATACCAGACCTATAATAAGTTGTCATATCTTTAGCCATCTTGATCCCTCTTTTAGGCAATCTGCACTCTCAGACAACGAGTAAAGCAAAACTACTTCCTGTCCATGAGTCCTCCATGCAAAGCCATTGTTGCCTGGAAAGTCTGTAGGGATTTAACTCCATGGCTAAGGATTGTAATCTGTTGTGATCTCAATGGAGACTATTTATGTAAAGCATAAAGCCAACAGTTGCCACATTTCTCTCATTGTCATGGACTGTACAGTCTGACTGATGAGTAAAGACAGGAATCAGGCCACATTCTGGATTGATTTTCTGGGGTTGAAATTGACTGTTTCATAATGGCTGTTTGGTAACTAAACAAGACTCACAGTAGGGAAGTGAGAAATAGGAACAGTGAGCATGGTGCTATAGTGTTCTAATCCGCCTCTCAGCAGCCACTTTATCTGTTCTCATCTGATTGAAACTGTAAAGGAATCTGGTTCAGGATTGTGTGAGTATGTAAAGTCTGCTCATATGTACATAACACTGGCTCTATACGATGATTGGTCTATTCTGGTGTCTGGTTCTTTTGAAGACAGCAAAGATAGTGGAAATGGTTTTGGCTTTCCTCTTCCTCGAGAAGGAGAAGAAGTTGTCCTCTTTGGGATTGTGCATTTGTACAAGACCCACCGACCATAAATGAATATGTGAACCAAGTTTGTTAATCTGATTTACAATGAATTGTCCCTCTTTAATTCAACAACTCTGTGTTCTACATTGAGATGCTTGCATTGCTATAAATTCATAGAGACTATAATGGAGATGGCATATGAAGGTGTGTCTGGAGGGGGTCTGGTATTGGGGTTGGAACAATACAGTGGCCAATGTCTCAAGCCTTCTACTGAGGCAGATTAATAATACATGTGGTTACCAAGGCACCGTCTGCATCCATGGTAACACCGGTAGGATTGAAAGCTTTAGATGGGGGGGGTCACCATTTCCTGGAAGCTGGTGTGACCACTGTCTTGCCCCCACCCCTACTGCTTCTCACCCTTTTCATTTTCTCTTGATTGAGAATGGACATGTGTGTGCATCTGCAGGATGTCCTACCTTTGTTGGCTAGATCCCAAAGATTGTCGTTTTTGTTGAACTGAATGTGGCAACTATGGTCATAATGGAAATGCAGTGGGGTTTCAGCCAAACAAATCCTTTCTTTGAGTTAAATTGCCTCTTCAAACTCACAAGTATTTCGCTTATTCCTGTTTTTGGGTACAGTGGTAAAGACATAAAACTGTGCTGAATCACTTTTTTCCCTATGATATCTTATCAACTGTGGCCATCAAAAGAAATAGAAATATTCATGTTTTGCACATTTAGATTACTGTTGTAATGCACAAAACAATTTATTGATACTTAAACATATTTTGTCACAATTATATTGTCATTGTAGTAACTTTAAATCAAAGGAAGGCATCATGTTTTCTATAGTGTGGAGACATTTGTAATGTTGGGTGATTCTTGTTAGTGGGGAATTTTTCTGGGCCATCAGAATTATTTCAAATGCTCATGTAAAAAGTGTGTGTGTGTGTGTGTATATGTGTGTGTGTGTGTGTATATATATAT
>OMLC01067570.1:0-12488 GCA_900302585.1 Regalecus glesne | reverse complement strand
TGTGTCACCCCAAATTTTCTGCATGACACTAGAGATCAGCATGACTATTTTTAATTGTGTCCAGTTGTGTATATTATTTTTAAAGCAGTCCTCACAGAGGCTAAACATTTCAGTTGCGAAGCTCAATTATGGTTGTATGTATGAAACACTGGTGACTTTCACTTTGCCCTTATATTTGAGCTTATTGTTCAAACAAGCTATGGAGAAGCTGGCGCGAGAAATAGTTGAGGAAAGTACAAACAGACTGATCTCTTTCGTATGTTACTTTTAGTGCAGGTATTTTCCATTAATTTTCCATTGGCATTCCTTATTTTGCACTTTAGTTCACTGTGAAGTCCGCTCTTTCCAGAGACTGCAGCTTCTGGCAGTGACATATTAACTGTATGATCTTTTGCCCCTTGGCCACCTTGTTGCCCACATTGGAAGCATTCTAGATCAGGATTTCCCCAACCAGGCATTGGCTGAGGTAGAAGTGTTGGATAGAACCGGTCATGATACTCAGTAGTCCCTCTCCTCCCACTTTGGATAGCAGTGTGATGTAAGAGTTTTAAGTGTTTAGTGACTCCTAACCCTGTGACCTATTTCCCTGCATTAGAAGCGTTCCATATGTCTGCTGCTTTCCACTGATGCTGAGGCTTTGGATATATCTAAACCATAACATGAAGGTTTTGTAGATTTGTATATTGATGTTGGTTGCAAATTCATCCCCTTATGAGAAATCTGAGTGAGAAAAGTCACAGCATCATGTAAAAATTAAGATTGTGTTCTAAACATAGTCAGCCTTCATAGCACTGCTCCAGCCCTCTCTGTCTACCTCTGTTTTATTGCTTGTCACTTTTCTAATCAGACAAATGCAGTTCTTGTATCTTTGCCAGATTAACCAAGTGATGAAATAGTGTCACTTTCCAGTATGCCTAAACACTCTGCTGTTTTGTGGAAGTTATGAAATGTGATCAGCAATGATATCGTATCCTTTACTATCATAGATAGCAGTGATGCCACAGGAAGGGTTGATATATGTTGATAAACCCCCATTAATCATCTCCTCTATTTTTTATTATCTATTTCATAGACTGGTTTTGGAGTACAGTGATTCTTCCATTACACCATGTCCCAGGACAAGAGTGGCTACCCCATTATGGGTGAGAGTAACCCACTTCATAATGATGTCTATGGACCCCCACAGCCAGGTTTCGGCATACCTCCTCCAAACTATAGCCAAGCCACTGGAGGATCCTATCCTCCTGCAGCGGGCTACCCAGAACCAGGTTACGTCCAGGCAGGCCAAGGTTTTAGCCCAGGTCCCTTCCCTCAGGTGCCTTATCCTCAGATGCCCTACCCACAGGGACCTTACTCTCAAGGGCCTTACCAGCAGGGAACCCCACAGCCAGGCTTTCCTGGAGATTCCAGTGGTGAGTAGAGATTTATAATTTATACTCGAGCCTCTAAGGAAAAAAAAACGTCTTCCATTTTTGTCTTTTTCCAGGCTTGAAAGTGTTGCAGCTTAAGTGACAACAATTGGTTTATTCATATTGTGCTAGATCAGTATGCTAAATTTGCATACTTTTATGAAAACAAATGCACAATGTCAGCTCATTCTATGCTAGGAATGCACTGATACTGTTCGTATCCACTATTACTTATTCGAAAACTACTCTGGTACAACAGCACCTGATACCTGACTAGACAGTTTCTACTGAAATTTTGAATCCACATCTGCGTCTGGTACAAATGATACTATATAATTTCAATTGTTTTGCTTCAGTCATATGCTGTACTGAAAATCACTGAGTGTATTATAAGGTACATTTAAGTGAAATGTGTGTGCCATGGCAGTGCCACGTTTTTCAGAAATACATAAAGTTGAATCTTTGAATGTCAGCAGCAGCATCATGCTGTGTACATAATTTGTTATAGTCACAAAGCAAGGATTATCACATGGGAGTAAAACATGTTTGATAAATACTGATATCGATACTGGAGAAAAAAAGTGGTATCAGTGCATCCCTACTCTGTACTTGATTATGATTCCAAATGGTCTGAAACCAAAACCCTCAACTAAGGTCATGTATATTATATTATTGATGGGAAATTGTTCATTTTTTCGTGTGAAAGATGGTCACTTCCCTCATTGAAATAGAAGTGTAACTGCCAGGTAATGACCCCTACACCCTGTGGAATTTTCAGTTTCTCTTTGGCTCACATAGGTGCCCCAGAATGTATGACGGATGGCTAGTAAATCAATAGCCATGGTGCCTCAGTGGTAGAGTGTGTTCGATCCCACCACAGGGCATCAGGAAAAGGGCATCCGGCCTCAATGCCTCATGCCCAGTAAATGTGAGACACATGATGTAAAGTGTTTTGAGGGGTCGTTAGACTAGAAAAGCACTTTATAAAAATAAGCCAATTGCACCATTTATTTTGATCTTTTGTTTTCTTGTTGTTGTTCAGCACCTATAGGCAACCATGATTACCATGGCGATGTGCCTCCATCTTATTATGACAATGAAGATTTCACCAACTCTGGCTTTGAGGACAAATCTATTCGACAAGCCTTCATCAGAAAGGTAGATGGTTCAAGATGTGTTTATCCCAACTGTAGTTCTGTATAGGTCCAAGTATTTTCATGACACTGGGGATTTCAGACAACCAGTGAGTTATCCCTTCGATTTCAAATGGATGATGAAGAAACAAATATATGAATTTGCAATTGTTAAGAATGTGATTGAGACTATAAAGTAACAGAGTATTTTTGTGTCCCCAGTTCTTGTCTCAACAAAAACTCCCTTTTTCTTTCAAACAATTCCGTTTCCCACCAGGTCTTCATGGTTCTCACCGTGCAGCTGGTAGTCACCTTCTCGTTCGTTGCTGTCTTCACCTTTGTCGATGATGCCAAGATATTTGTGCGGCGTAATCCTTGGACATACTATGTGTCCTATGCAGTTTTCTTTGTGGCTCTGATTATTCTCAGCTGCTGTGGAGACTTCCGCCGTAAACACCCCTGGAACTTGGTTGCATTGGTATGGCTCACTCCCTTAATCTGAAATCATGCAGTTTTGTTGAAACTCAGTGAAATAAATTTTCCATAGTATTTATTGACTGTACAGACTGTTTGAAACTCCAGTTTAATTAAATATAAAGAGGCCCAATACAGATCTAATAGTTTAAGTCAAATTGTCTTTACGCATGGCACCATTGTCAACACGTACTTTCCCAAAACGGCACCATTGTCGCATGAATTTTTTATTTTTTTTGTCTCCAGTGATATTAAGGTGGTGTTTTGATTTATTTATTTTTCTGTCTCTCACAGTCCATCCTGACTCTGAGCCTTTCCTACATGGTAGGCATGATTGCCAGCTTCTATGACACAGAGACTGTCATCATTGCTGTGGGTATCACTGCTGTGGTCTGCTTCACTGTTGTCCTCTTCTCACTACAGGTACATGCACACACAAACGTGTTGAATAGGCAGGTATATAAAAAGGTTTATGCCTATTTTAGTGTGTAAACGTGTTATTTATTTGTCCTCCTATCTTCATATGTGTCCATATTGGTAAAACAGAATCTGCTAAAAATATCAAAACATTTCCTCTGAGATCCCTCTGCTTCCTCACAGACACTGTTCCGTGCTTGTGATCTCATTAAAGAATTTTATATTATATATTTGAAATATAAATGCAAGCTTTAACACAGCTTAGTCCCAGAAAGTTGAGTCTCAAGTCTTAGTAGTGTGCCTCCAGCTAAATGTGTCCACATGAGGTCTAATGGTCATGCAGAGTCTTGAAACAGTGTTGAGGAACCAAGTTAGAGAGTACTTTCCACTTGATTACACACATTTGGTTTCACAAAACAGGATGGCCTAAGTGAGGCTGTATTTATCCATTACATTGGTCAACCAAGGTTGAGAGTGAATGAGGAGAGGGATGGGGAGAAATAATGTTTTTAATCACCACAATCATGAGAGGTTCTTCATCACACAGACAAAAATATATAGGTCCAGTAGCTTGTGAGATTAACCATGGACACACGCGCACACACACACACACACACACACACACACACTGACTAAATACACAATGATCTCCAGGCTACTGCCTTTACTGCCTGATTGAGATATGGACAATCCAGGAATTCAAGTCAAAGACTCCCTAGAATTTAGGGAGTTGGATTTTGTTAAGAGTCCTGTCTGAATTCTAATTCAGCTTGTATTCATGTTTCTGCCGTTTACGTTGTCTTTCTTGAACTGATATTCCTATTCTCTCATTTGTCTCCCCTACTTTTTTCTTTCTCCATCTTATCTTTCCCAACCCAGAGCAAGTATGACTTCACCTCTTGCCGGGGCGTACTGTTTGTGTGCCTGATAGTCCTATTGCTCTTCTCAATCCTCTGCATCTTCATCCGCCACAAGATCCTGCACATCGTCTATGCCTCGCTGGGAGCACTCCTCTTTACCTGTGTAAGTTATTTTCATTATATGGATATATTGATTATGCTGATAGCGGTTTAGTCACAGTTTTAATTTTTTGCTTGAAACCCTTCATCAAGTAGATAGAAATGTCATTACCACTCTAAACCAGTGAAAGACACAGATACCCTATGGAGGATAATTTCTTAACTGGGTCACATGGGAAGCCAGTAGGTATCGGAGTCCTGTGGTCTGGATAGTGCAACCAACTACCAGGAATTCCCATTAACAGAGCTTTTTTCACATCTTAGTCTGTTCAGTCCAGGATAGTTAAATTTTCAGACTGAGAAAGTAAGGGCCATGAATAATCAGGGTAGGAAAGCAGTTTTTGCTCACTAATAATCATGAATAATCAATCGTCATTATAAGCAATAAAACTAATCTTGTCATTGGGTTGTGACTGAATGTATGAGAGTGCCATACCCAATAAGGAAACATTTGACGAAAACCTATGAGCCGAGGAGATGTAATTTAAGGTTGGGGTTTTTTTTCTGCAGAAAGCATGTCAAAGTGTCCTATAACAAGACACTGAACACCTATCTGCTCAAGCCTTGAGATGGACTTGTCCAGGCAACCTGTCCAGGGTGTTTCCCTGCCTTTCACCCATTCCAGCATGAAACCACAACCCAATTTTAGATAAGCGGTTGATGATGCATGGATAGATGGAACAAATCTTTCATGTTCCCTTTTTTCCATCCTGGCAGCCATTAAATATATCCTCTGTATTATCATCTTAGTTTGTCTACCTGGCTGACCTTTGAATAACATATTCCTTTTCTTTTTTTCTCCAGTTTTTGGCTGTTGACACCCAGCTACTCCTGGGTAACAAGAAACTGGCCCTGAGTCCAGAGGAATACATCTTTGCCGCCCTCAACCTGTACACTGATATCATCAATATCTTCCTGTACATCCTGGCTATTGTAGGACGCTCCCGTGAATAAAGGCTCCCTTTAGAGGAAACGGCTGGAAAAGTTGGAAATGGTTCATTCTGGAACAAAGCTGATGCCACTCCTTTCTTTAATTATTTCCTCATTTTTCATTTTTCCTTGCACACACTCATTCTCCCCTGACCACTCTACCCCTTTTTTCTTATTCTAGCAGCTGGATTGGGTTGTGCAGGACTTGGAGCCTTTGCAATCTGTCCTAAAATGCAGCTGAGAGGGGTACTTTTAAACCTGTTTATTTAATGAAAATTGTGAACTACATTTTTAGACCAGAATGACTGTTGTTGTTTATCCCTCTCCTTTCTTCATTTTGAACACTGCTTGCTTTAACTGTCCTCTGCTCCTACTAACATGGACTACTGTCTACAGTAACTATCCACTAACTTCCAGTTTGGCGGAACATGTATAGTGGAACATCCTATCCTGTGTATGCTTGGCAGTCTGCCTTACCTTGCGGCATATGTGCTGCAGAGAGATTGAACAGAGAGGAAGCACTTGAAATTATATGCAGTGCCGTGATGCAAACCAGCTTTGAAGGAGAAACCAGTGCTCGAAATACCCCTCTCATTGTCTGTTTAACCCAGTCTCCCACCCCTACTTAACCTCTGCCGATTTTATATAACTCTGCATGGCAACACTATAAACACACCAATTAAAAATACGTAATGATTCCAGAACATCACAGGGAAACCTCTCATTCGTTACATAGCTGTAAATAGTTTGGTGTGTTACTGTCTCATCCCTAACCTCATCTTTAGGCATGCTGGAGTCGTAGGGCTGTGTTGTTTGAAGGGGAAAATGTGTGACATCATCCCTGCTAACTAACCCACTGAAGACGTGCACAACAGTTTTAATAGCGCATAAAGAATGAAGCTTAATATTGGATGTATATGACCACACATGAATATATATATATATATGGTCACAATATATATTCATCTTGGATATCACTTCAAAGGAAGGAAAATTTGATTTAAAAAAAATGAATCCACTGGAGTCATAACTAAAATTCACTTGGTCTTGGTTTGTATTTTCTTTCACTGTTTTTCTTTCACTTTTTCTTCCCCTTCTTTCTTTTATGTGAGGTGACATTTTGTGATGGTTTTTTTTCCCATTGTGACTAATGTGAAATATGAAAGTTCTGACCACTTCTATCAAGCTGGTCCAGGTATAATTAATTTCTTGTGACTTTGAAAAATAAATATGAAACAAATGTACTGACTTGAGGGGTACGATAATCTAAATTAATCTTATTTATTAAAGTTGCTGTACAGTATAGGGTTACATTAATATTAGCCTAAGCAGACAATTTTGAATCCATAATGAAGGAATCTCCCCTGAGAAGGATGCTCATGGTTTTCGAGATGTGTTTTCAGCCTTGATAGGCTAGTGTGTTCATACTCAAATTTACAAGAAGCATTCTAGCAAAATTTAAAAACATTGGTTACATTCTGGTCCCCAAAGAAGTAATGATGTAGTATTCAACACACACCCATAGCCATATAATTTACCCTATGACAAAAAGGGTACATTAAAAATGGTTATATTGAAGTATTGTTTATCTGTGAATCTGTTTGCATTTATTTCACTTTTTGTATGACTCTCCTTACATTTGCATGTGCTGATACAGCACAAGGAGTGCATCTGTTTCTGAGAGACATTCTTGGAAGGTATATTTAGGGAACTGTATTAACTTTTTTCTCCCTTTTTTATCTTGTGTTTGTTTCTAACTGATGTGTATGTGTATATACGATCCTTAGTGGTTTGATGTGTATAGAGTCATTTGCGGCTTTGTAGGTCTGTATATTTGCTTAAATCAAAGTGAAATGGCATTCCTTGACACTGAAGTTTGCTTTTCATTAAAAGTCACATTAGACAGGTGTCATTATTTGTCGGTTCACTTCTTGTTTTGTTTTTTTTAATCGATCACAGGGGATATTGTACAAAAGTGAGGGTATTGTGCTGTCTCTGGGGTAAAGAATTCTCCTGAATTTGGATCAATTTGGGGGAAATTAGTTAAAATAACATGACTCCTGCATGGCAGTGAGATGCCATCGTACTGGGTAGTTGAGCATGACACCTCCAATACCACCAGTTTGGATTCATACTGACACGGTCCATGGTCCAATGCTGACCTGTGCTTATTTGCTTGCACCCTGGGGTCACTCCAACAGAGGTACAGTTTCTTTAGGGGAAAATGCAGCACCTTTTTAACTAGCCCGGGTGAGAAGATGCAGGAAACGTGCTCAATAAATGTAATAATTAGATTTTAATAAATTTAATTACATCAAGCATTGGGGGCTGACTTGTAAAATTAAACTGATACAATTTTTGTATATGAAGATTTAAAGTAATACGATTCATAAAAAACAGGCGTATGATCAGGACCCTGGGAAACGCCTCCGAATAATTTGTACTCAGTAGCTGTAAGTAGAAGTTCTCTACACCTCAGTAATTTTTGGTTAAGTAGCCAATCAAACAGCCCAATTCTAGAGTTTAGTGGGAGTGGACACCTCCATTACGTGTCGTACTTGAAAAGCTGCTACTTCTGTTGTTTTGTTTGTTTGTCTTTGGCGCCTTTCCCCAGACAGCCGCCGGACAGAGGACCACCACAGAGACCTCAGACCCGCCTAAACCCAATGTCCAGCATAGGAGAAAATACTTCACAAAACCAGGTGGTGATAAACATGAGCGTCTCCAAAGGTTAGACGTGATAGATAAGACATTTTGCTGTTAAAAGGTCGATAACCCGTTTGCTAGATTAGGTTGAAGAAACAAGTTAGACTGTTGCTAGGCTAGCCTGAAGAAACAAGTTTGCCCGTTGACAGGTTAAACCTAGCAGAGCTAGAAAAGCCACATTGAGATTCTTAACATTAAAAAAAACATGTCAATGTTAAATACGTCTTGGTATTCATCTGAAGGGAGATGGGGTGTCTTCTTTAGCAGCATTTATTACTTATGTGCATTTTAAATACAAATTTTTGTGCACTTACCCCCCCACATATGGCAGAGGGCAAGGTGATGGAGAAGCCCAACGTCGAAAATTGGATGGCCAAAGTACGGAGGCTTCAACAAGGTAAGTTCTGTCATCTTCACCACCCATAACACCGCAAAGCTGACAAAATTAACACACTTTTAATTGAACATGACAGGAAAAAAATGAATGTAGAAAAAAACCTTCCTTGAAACATGTCGTGCCGCAATTGCACTAGCTTTACATAAAACACAGCGACATCTAGCGTCCAAGTAGGGTTCTTGATCCCGGCATCGAGCCGACGAACCCAGTTCTGGGATTCCACCACGCCATGACTCTACATTTGAATTTAGTTTTACTGATTTTCAGCTTCACCCAGCTAGACGTAGGAGCATAATGAAAATTACTCTTCATACAGCGGAACTAATCTCCGTGTCCGCGTATTCAGGTTTTTCCAGACATCCAAGTTAGTAGGTTGAATGGCTGTGCCCAGCGATAATATTCTTATTGTATTGTATCCTCATTGTAGAGACTTAAAGGGGCACATGTTAGAAAACGGACTGAATTACTTATATTATGACTTTGAATGAAGAGAAGGATTTGTGAAATATGGATCCAATAGGACCGCTTGTTCTGCTGACGTCATGCTTTTACATCCGCAAAGGCTTTTGGGTCGAGCAAGAATTAATATAAAGAGATATGTAAAACTGTTTACAGAGCCATATTTCCAAACTTGTCTAGTAACTAAGTTTAAATATAGTGAAAAACTATTTCGTCCGACTCAATTGAGTTGCCACCGGGACATAGATAGCACACTGCGTCTTATATAGTACTTCTGTAACTATGCATTCCTATCTTCAGTGAGGTATATCCTTACCTGTTACTTCAGAAATGAAGTATCAGAGCATGATGAATGGATTCATATGACATATGATTATGTGTCCGGCATTTAGGGAATGCAACACCCTATTTGCTCCGTTCTGATCCCCTTTATGTTAAATTATAATTATCAATGTTCTAATTTATGCATGTATACATGTGTTACTATCATATTATCATGTTACACTAACGTGAAATCCAGATTCCAGTTCAAAATTAAATCCAACTCTGCTTGATTCAAATATGATTCCCTGCATGTTCTATATTGATATGGAATTTCTCATGATTAAACGTACTGACCCAGCAGTTTGGTGATTTCTGTGTGCAGGCAAAAATTCCCTGGAGACTGATGTAAGAGAGGGCAAGGCGATAAGTGGCCCTTTACAGGAAGAGCTGGCATGTAGTAAGACAATCGTCATTTCCCCTATTTTGGGATTTACCTAAATTCCAAATAAACTATTATCAAGGGAATATTCTTGTTTAAAGTCACCCCGCTACGTGGAATAGAATGACTGCCAAACATCCATCAAGGGGTTGAAATAGCAGACTGCTATAATACCATACTCCATACCCAAGTCAATTAAAAGTCAAGAAAAAGGGAGGGGTTCTTTTTGTCATGAATTTTTATAGGATAGTTTTTAACTTCTAAGTATGACCTGCTTATTTACCCTTACTGAAGTTATTATTTTATTAATGAATAAAAAACCTGCTAGTCTATCCTTACAGCAGACGTTCCTTTATTAATAATTAAAAATCTTGTACAAAAAACTGTGTATCTGTATCACAAAAGAGGTGAATCTGTTCAGCTGGATCAGAGGTTCATTTTAGAAACGTTTCGTCACTCACCAGGTGACTTCTTCAGTCTAAGCTGAAGGCAAACATCCCCCTCCTTATAAACAGACTGAAGAAGTCACCTGGTGAGTGACGAAACGTTTCTAAAATGAACCTCTGATCCAGCTGAACAGATTCACCTCTTTTGTGATTTCCCTACCTGGATTATTGAGCATGCATCAAGACATTTTGTATATCTGTATAAATCCATAAACATGATTTTGGACATCTTCAGTGATGCTCCTGAGATCATTAGGTGTTTCTGGTTTTTTAATATTCACCCTCCTCCAAGGTGACCCGGCCAGGGCTGATCCCAGTTCATGTTCGGATAAAAAATCCAAAGTAAATAATAATGATAATAATATATATTTTATAGCTATTATTATTATTATTATCATTATCATTATTGCTGGGGCTGTTGTTACAGTACAAGCTGAAGTTTACCAACTGGAAGGAATTCTCAAAGAGAAAGAAGGTAAAGAGCAAACTTCTCTCATAAGGATTTTAGTTATTTTTGCCTACTCAATACCTGTGAAGAATGATAATATGTAGCTTAATATATACTCAAAAGGTTAGTCATGATAGAAAGAGCAGCAAAAATGCTATTATAATGATTTGTTACAGAGTCATGCAGGCTCCTACAATTCCAATATGAGGAAGCAGAGAAGGAGTGTGCCAGGTGATTCCTACAGAACTGAATAAATAGTCTGGCCAGTGAAAATGCTTTTCTCTGGAATTTAGATTTGTGTTTTGGCTTGGACTTGATGACATTTCCCTGCAATTTTAAGTGTGTCAATGATGTGTAGCACTAGGTGGCAGTAAGTTACTATAGCATGTGGGATTGCAACCAGAGACATGCTGATAAAACAGACATTCATTGAAGAACTAAAAGAAATCCTGCTTACTATATTTGAGTAGATCTATTTTTGAAATCTTCCAATTTGAATTTTTTTACAGACGTAAAATCATAGCACATTGACATTTCTAGAGGATTTTAGGATTCTGTATCCTGGACTACAATGAATATGTATATAAATATCTCAATCTCCCTCTCATTCTTTTTTGGGTGTTTTGTGTCTTCCTCAAGCGCGGGTTCTCTACTAGAGGCCTGGGACTTGGAGGGTTCTGCATGGTATCTTACCTATCCCTACAACTGCACTGTTCTAGACAGAGACCTCAGATGTCAATACTAGAATCTTCTAGAACCAACCTCCCAGTCTGGAGTTGTGTGGGGTGTGTTTGTGTCCACACTTGAAGTCCCTCATGATCTCATCTCTGCCATTTTCAACCACCTTTGGCTGTCTCTCATTTAGACTTGAGACTGTTTTCTGTGCAGAATTCTTGTGCACTATCAGAGCCACTTCGTTATGCTTTCCATGTACAATTACTAAGCAAAAGTGCTGTTTTACCTCCTCCTTTGCCCAGCTTATTATTTTAGCTGGGTTTCTGACGACTGGTATGGGATATGTGTTGATACCTTGGCTCTTATTCATCTCATTGAGCTGGCTCCCCAGGACCTGCCTGACTGGAGGTATTTGGCTGTAGCTGACCTCCTTGCTGCCTCCTCGTGGTTAACATTTACCTGTGGAATACCCAGGTACTTGTAAATTTCCTGTATGTCTGTTATCCTGCTATCTGGTAATTAAACTCCTTCAGTCCTTACCACCTTTCCTCTTTTTGCTACCATTTGACTGCACTTGTCCAGTCCGAATGACATCCTGATGTCGTCGCAGTAGATGCTGGTGAGGTGGATTAGCAGGTCAATTTCTTGCTCATATGCAAATAGCATATCCATGTATACAAGATGATTGGTAGGAACTCCACCTCTGAATCTGTATCTATGTCCACTCTTTGATGTGGTCTGACTGATGGGGTTCTGACCTGTGCTGATCAGCATCAAGATTAGTGCATCACCTTGCTATATACCACATCTGATAGTCACCTGTGTGACTGTCTTTTAGTTGGCCTCTAGTGTTGCTTCCGCTGCTGCATTGAGTTATTGATGAATCATAT
This sequence comes from Regalecus glesne, assembly GCA_900302585.1. Classification (NCBI taxonomy): domain Eukaryota; kingdom Metazoa; phylum Chordata; class Actinopteri; order Lampriformes; family Regalecidae; genus Regalecus; species Regalecus glesne. Next base: position 382 of record OMLC01067570.1, on the reverse strand, counting down.
TAGTATCCTGTTGGCTTTGTATAGTGCCAAGCACTCCAATGACCATGTTTTGACTATTGAAAGAAAGGCTTTCTTGTAGTTATTCCAGGCTGTAATCACGCTGGTCTGTCCAGTCGTAGTATTTTCCCTTATGCCTTATGATTCATCATGGAATAAGATAGCAATGCTGTCAATAAATGCCCTGCTGAATTCTCAGTTTTCAAGAAATATGCCTTGTCTACTATACTCAAAGGGATGAACCATTAGTGGTTACTTTGGTGGCTGTTGATCACTGTGTCTATACTGTACTGAGAAGTAGAGTGTGAACGTGTGTCTGATGTGTGATGACATTGTGGTTAATATTCAGTGATACAATCTGAAAATATAACAACACAGTGAAAGG
>OMLC01067569.1:0-13286 GCA_900302585.1 Regalecus glesne | reverse complement strand
CAAACAGAGTAACGTAGTGTACGCTGTTAAATGCCAGGAGGACTGCAGTGACTTGTACATCGGGGAGACCAAACAGACGCTGGCTAAAAGGATGGCGCAACATAGGAGAGCCAACACGTCGGGTCAGGACTCTGCGGTCTACACCCACCTACAGGCGAGTGGCCACTCATTCAAGGATGATGATGTTCACATCCTTGGTAGGGAGGAACGCTGGTTTGAGAGGGGGGTGAAGGAGGCCATCTACGTGAAGAGGGAGCGACCCTCGTTGAATAGGGGCGGTGGCCTGAGAGTACACCTATCGGCGTCTTACAATGCCGTGACTGCAAACATTCCCCAATCCTCTGTCAATGGTGCCCATTGTCACTGAATGTGCAGTTGATCACCCAACTTGCATGTGAAACCAACCTATTGTTATGTGGCACTAAGGTACCGTTTATAAGGAGGGGGATGTTTGCCTTCAGCTCAGACTGAAGAAGTCACCTGGTGAGTGACGAAACGTTTCTAAAATGAACCTCTGATCCAGCTGAACAGATTCACCTCTTTTGTGATTTCTCTACCTGGATTATTGAGCATGCATCAAGACAAATTGTATCTAATGTTATCATTACATCCATTCTTCCATCGTCAACCGCTTATATGAAATCGGGTCGCGGGGGAACTGCAGCCTATCTCCGTTTTCACTGAGCGAAAGGCAGGGTACACCCTGTATAGCAGAGCAGTTAGGGGAACAGTGTCTTGCTCAAAGACACCTCGACACCCTGCTCTGCAGGTGCGAGGATCGAACCTGCAACCTTCCGATCACCAGGTAACCACTCTACCCACTGAGCCATGCCCTGTTATCATTAAAGCTCGTACCAAATATTTGAGGGATTGGGGTGAGCGCGTGCATGTGTGTGCATGTTCAAGCTGCAATGCACTGTATGGATGGCTATGATAGCTGAAGGTGTTCGGGTTTAGAAGTACAATGTTTTTCTTGTTCACTGGTTGCTGGTTTCAAAATATTTTTATTATATGGGATTTTCTTTCCTATTTTAAATGCTATTGCACAGGTTTTGGTATATTTTTGGTATATCTGATTCATAATACCCTGCAATGAAAAAGGATTGTATACCAAAATATGTTGTGTTCTAACCTCATGATGTAATACTTTGAATGTGAATGCAAGTCTTTGTGAAAGATCATTAATACAGTTGATGAGGAATCAGACCTGTTGTCCTGTATTATCTCTGCCCTTTTCCACGGGTACTACGCAGTCAGTTGAGACTGCAAAATTCCCTTCTATGGGTGATGAAACAGTTCACTCAATACACGTCTCCAGATGAACCGATTCAATGTTTTTCTGACAGCACATATATATACTTCACAGGGAATTCATTTAAATAGAAGTGTGATGTGCTTCTACCTTAGAGAGGTCCCTGAAGTTGCCAGGTAGAGTGAGATCCAGCTCCTCAGAGTCGTAGTTGGTCAACACCCAGGGAAAAACAGGATACTGGTTCAAATCATTATAGGTCCTCCCTGGCAGGGAAAAAGAAATAATAGAACCAAAAAGAAAAGATGAAAAGGTCGATATCACTTCCATTCAAAAATGATTTCAACGTGCTGTTTTAAGATGGTGCTGCAGTATGACAACATGTTAGCCTGACCTTGGGGGGCGGTCATGTTTTTTCAGTGCGTGGTGTGGGAGCAGGATGAGTCACGTGTACAGGAAGACAAATTCGAGGCAACTTTGATCACATAACTAAAACATGACATCTCAGTCAAATGCATCCTTCCCCTTTTAATTGTAAGCCTTTCTTCAAGTGACCTCTATGTGCCACTTTACATGTTGAATCAGTGAGCCGCCATTAACCTGCAATAGTATTGAGGAACATGAGATACTCGAAGTTGGAGATCTCTCTCCTCTGCCAGCGCTGAGTCATGTTGGAGGACTTGAACAACTGACGGGGGGTTGCCAAGGAAATCCGCCTGAAAAACACAGATAGTTAGAACAGAAATTCTAAAACTGCAACACAAATCCACAGTTATAATCTTTACTGGCCAACTAAATGGCTGTACATGAATTGTACATTGAATATATTGAGCAATGAATCGTATGTTTATGCTGTATGTACCTGGCCTGTGGCAGACCGTAACTCGTTCCTACCCCCACTCGTGGTAGGCTGTAGACCACTCTCTTAACTGTGGCCTGATCAGGGAAGTTGAACATCACAGATGCTGGAGGGAGGAAAATAAAAGGATTTAATGAAAGATTTGGTTGATCTCTCAGCATGTGACTAATGTTCAACTGATCCAACATAAAATTGTGACTTATGTCATCTGAGTTGAGGGTTTTAACCAAATGGCCTAACAATACCAAGAGAATGGTGTCCATGGTCTCAGTGTAAATCCAACACAGAACTCTGATGGTGTCAGCGCGTTGTAGGTACCCAATGAGCAACACCACAAAATTTAAGTAATTGGTTAAGAATTGATAATTATGAGACAACGATAATTGATAATTATCGTTGTCTCTCTTTGACCATGAAATAGTTCACAATGATGTAGAAAGAGAAAGCACAGAGAGGGAGAAGATATACACAAAGTGGCTGAGTAAGGTGGAATGAAACTGGGAACATGCTGATGTTGGTTAGCTAGAGTGCCCTGAGCTTTTCCAATGTTTTCAAAGGAAATACATATGTCTATATTGTCTCAAAGATAACAGAAAATATTTGCTTGATTGCTTTGATGATAAGGCTTTATATATTTAGATGTTTTTTTCTGTTGACTAGACGGTAAAATACCAAATAAAACACTAAGTAGCGTTTCATGTATCTGATGCCATTATAGCGCAATAAATGCACAACGCAAGAACCAGGATATCCATATAGTCAGAAGAGAGTGAGGAGGGCTTTTTCACAGTAATCCAGTTTATAAAGTTGTACCTATCTTGATGGTGAGTTAAAAATATGATACAACCAACAGCCTGGATGGATAATGGACTGTATAAGTTGAGAAAACAATCTGGAGTCTCAGATAACAGTGGGTCTATTTCAGAGATGATATATTTGCAGTCTTACTCCTATTGGCCATAAAGACCTCCAGTCCAGTGCTCTGCAGGAGGTAGCGTCTGGAAAAGACGGCACGGATCTCACTGAACATCCACTTGCCATGAAGACCCTCCGAGTATGCCAACACCTGTTTGGGTTGCAAATTCATTTACACTTACTTCTTACACATCTCTATGCATGCTCAATAATATAGGTGAGGAAATCACAAAGGGTTGAATCAGTTCATCTGGACACAACATTTATTGAGAGAAACATTTCTCTCAGTGAACATTGTGTCCAGATGAACTGATTCAACTTTCTGTGATTCACTTATGTACAGTATTCACACTTAACCTTATAGACTCTCACACAGGGTAAAACAGTACAGTTAGATTAACAAGATATTTCTTGTAAAATCATATTCAGTTTAGAATGGCAGTTTGAAATTGGACTGTTTTTTCTCTCTCGAGTATCTAGTTTCCTTCCTGAACAGCCATACTGACAATATTTCCTTACTTTGGAATCAGTCTTCTTGAAAGCTGGGTCCTCTTCATCCACCTCAAAGTAAATCTCAGTGGTGGTAATGGACAGAGTGCCTCTGGCCACCACTACAGGGGCTACAAGCTGGGCTGGAGTACTCAATACAACTGGGCCTATGCATGTGAGGCAGATTTGTAACTTTAAAAGATCATATGAACATATATCTCTTACCACAGACATCAATAATCTTTCAAATAATATAGAGATCAGAACTAAAAATGTACAGGCTGTACAATCCATCTATGTGATTCAAGTTTGATCTATTTTTTTACTTTTGCTACAATCTGAATTGTATTAAATGATGATCAGGTGTCAAATTCACAGTATAGCCATTAAATTACAATCAGTATTTGGTTTGGTTTCATTAAGTAATGACATTTTAGTAAATCATGTTTGGCATCAAGACAATGGTTAGTGTCTGTAAAAGGTCCAAATGACCAACTTGCCTCTAGAAGTAAAAAGTTGTGGACGGAAACGTACTAGAAATGAGAATGATAGAGAGTTTACTTTTTCATCACTCTGCAGCATAATGTGTGAGGATATGAGAAGGTGAGTTTCTGAAGGTGTGAGAATGAGTGCAGGCTAGATGTGTTTTTTTTTTAATGTGCATGTGTGTGTGTGTATTTCTTACCAGCAAGGTTGTCAATCTCTTTCTCCTGTAACAGGCTGACAGCATCATCGTCTCCCTCAAGCATCAGCTCGGCCTCTGGGTTCTGGCTGACCACTGACTGACTGCGGAAGCTTTTCTTTGACTTAAATCCCTCTTCTTCCTCCTCTGTACCTGTTTGAGGAAGTGTTTTCACATGCATGCATGTGCACGTGTGTATGCGTATGTATGTCCATGTGCAGGTATGTATAGAGATGTATGGGGACCACAGAAGGGATTGGAAATAAGCATCCACTAGCTGAATATATTTACAAGGTCAGCAGATCATCACCATTCTGGTCATATTATAGGAAATGACAGGACGAATAACTGACCATACTCCTCCAAGGTTTTGAGTGGCACATCGGCATGGGTGGATCCAAAAGCATTCCGTACAAATCTCCGCCTTCTCCTGAGGTCATCTTCCCAGTAGTCTAGACGCCAGAAGTCATGTAATTGACTAAAGACCAATAAAGGGGAGGAGGAAAGATTTTTTTTTAAAAACAGTCACTGAATCTGGGTGAGTGAAAAGAAAAGGAGCAGTATAAGTGTAACATGAAAAGTGTCAAATCCATCTAAATCAAAAGTGTGCTTTTGATTTAGATGGATTATAGGGTTACAAGGGAGGCACATTTAATTGATTTTTGAGAATGTAGAGGGTAATTCTGAACAGAACAAAGAAGTCAACCTTTGAGGGCGACTTTTGCTCCCAGCAGAGGCTGAAAGGTTTGCACGGAGGGAGGGGGGGTTATCAATATTAGCTGGCTGTCTCAAACAGTAATAGGTGTGATGGGAATGTTAATTTGAGAAAGCTTTTATCAGGGCTGCAGCACAGAAAATTCAATTAACAATTAATTCATTTATATCTGAGGACAAAAAAGTGCCGATTAGCAGGCTGAAGGACACCGTGGGTGAAGTGGATATTACTTGTAATTTCAGAAGAGACATGAAAGAGGGAGATGTCTGATATCATGTGTTCCATCTCCTCACATCACTGACATCAGTGTGGCTGCTTGGAGGCATTTGTAAATGTGTGTGTGTGTGTGTGCGAGAGAGAAAGAGAGAGAGAGAGAGAGAGAGAGAGAGAGATTTTGTGTGTTTCCATCTGGTTCTAAAGTAAGAAATCGAAGGAAACGAAGGTTAACATTCAGCTGCCATAAACTGTGCAGCTGTTGTCAATACAGAAGCTTACTGTCTCACTTTTCTTGCGTTAAAGCATCTTATGTTATCTTTTATCAACCGAGCACTCTTGATGTCTGGTGTACAAACTATAAGGCTGAAGTGGATACACAGAATCCACACAACAGAGCCAGCATGTTGCACATTGCATAGATGGTGGCTAACTGGCTCTCAAGTGGAGTGAGTGTAAAATGTTTAGAAAGTGGTATTCAGGAGATGTAAGAATTAAGCGTTGATTCTTTTTTTTTGTCCATGTATGCCTGTACAAATGCAAAGAAATTAAAGGGAAAAAGCAAGGAAATGAACGTACTGGTACTTTTGAAAATCCCTCATCCTATCACCGCTGAATTGGATAATCATAAATCCATCATGAGAAATCAAACAAGGATGAATATTGATGAGTTAAGATGTCACCTGTATGAGTGATTAATTACTTTTCAATAAAATGCTGTATCCAGATGAACTGGTTAAACTTTTAAAAAAAATCCATGACTGGATTATTGAGCATACACAAAGACAATAGTGAATACTGTAGAACACAAACAGAATGAGCGTGAGGAATCTAGAAGACCTAAAAAGGGCCAGAGGAGAACAGGCAATAAAAGGGTAAGAGATGGTATATTAGTGAGCAATATACTTAAGGTGCTGTGAACCATATTCAACATTATATCCCTGATGGGGAAACAGAGGAGAACACACTACATAACCCCAATAAAGCTTTAGAAGTAGCAACCTCAGCTTTTAATATGATGCAGATACACATACTCTGGTAATGGCTTCTGGACTTGGGGGCCTTGTGAACTGGGCTTTTTGACTAACTGCCCAAAAGAGTCTGTGTAAAGGGAGCACTTTCCAATGAAGTTGCTTTATAAACACAGGGGCACCTCTGGGTTTCATTTGATCACTATTATTATTATCTGTGTACATCAATGAAATGACAGTGTAGGACAACAATTTCAACATAACCAAACATGCTGAAAACATGGCTTTAGTTGTTGTATTGTGTTTTCTTGGATTACTTTGTCTAGAGTTCAAAGTAGGAACACTACTGTTAATCTATCTTCCTGATAGTCAATATTGGAGAATCAAAGAAGTGTCTTTTTTATTTTATCCCCTTTTTTCCCCACCCGGGTCGTCCGCGAGGACCCAGACAACTCAGAAGGAGAAACTAGCTAACCTAGAATGGTTTATCCAACCTAAACCCTATATCCATGTGAGGCTCAACCAATTATGCCCAATTAACTTTGGACCACCGGCCGTGGTTGGAAACGGCAAAGCCGGGATTTGAACAACTAACTCTATGACACAGAGATGCACTGAACATAGGTGCCTTAACCCCCTATGCCACCGGAGGCCCATCCAAGAGATGTCTTCATGCATGCTCAATAATCCAGGTAAGGGAATCACAAAAAGAGGTGAATCAGTTCAACTGGATCAGAAATGTTTCATCACTCAACCAGGTGACATCTTCAATTTGAGCTGACTGACCCTTATAAACAGTACATTGATACCATACAACAATAGGCTAGGCTCATATGCAAGTTGGGTGATCAACTGCACATTCAATAGCAATGAGCACCATTCACAAAGGATTGGGGAATATTTGCAATCATGGTGCCATAAGATGAAGACAGACGTTCTCTCTGGCCACCACCCTTACTAAATGACAGTCACTCTCCTACAACATAAATGGCCTCCTTCACCCCCCTTTCAAACCAGCGCCCCTCCCCACCAAGGATGTGTAAATCCTCATCCTTGAGTGGCCACTAGCCTGTAGTTGGGTGTAGACCACAGGGTCCTAGCCTGACATGTTGGCTCTCCTGTGTTGCGCCATCCTCTTGGTCACTGCAGTCCTCGTGGCATTTAACAGTTTGATGCAGTGAGTCCAGGGGTTTGAAAGCAACTGAGATACGATTCAGGTGCTTTCAAACCCCTGAACACAATGCATCAAAAGTTGGTCCACCCCAAGGATCGGGTCCCCCGACACAGTGTAATGTAGTGTACGCTGTTAAATGCCAGGAGGACTCCAGTGACTTGTACATCAGGGAGACTAAACAGACACACACACATACACACACACACACATTTTTAAAAAAGCTCATTAGGGTAGGAAATTGATAAACTAGGAAATTAATTAGGAAATATGTAAAATATGTGCAGAATATAAATGCTGTATCGATGCAGTATAGATCAACACCAGAGTATTGCACAGTTGTATTCTCTATCCCTTTTCAGGATCAGAACCTCCTGTCTATATGTAGACGTGTCACCATCCTGGATGAGGCCAATGATGGTTGCGTTGTCCCCAAACTTCAGTTTAACAGAAAGGTCTCCTGAGTTGTGTTTTTTTTGTAAAAATGTGAGAGCACACATCCCTGGGGGGGTGCCAGTGCTGATTGTCCAGGTACTGGAGGTGATTCTCCTCAGCCTTCAGTCTGTTAGGAAGTTCTTAATCAATGCTCAGATGGGGGCTGGTACAGTAAGTTTTGAGTGCAGGATATCTGAGAAAATGGTGTTAAATGCTGAGCTTAAGTTCACAACTAGGACCAATTGATGTCCATTTTTTTTCTCCTTTTCTGTTTATGTGCCCCGGGGAGAGCCCAGGAGATGTGTAATTAGTAGCACTGTGATGGGTCTGGACTACAACGCCTGGTTTGTTGTTCTGTACTGCTGCTGCGGCCCCTTCAAAGTTCATCACCCATCACTCCATCCGTCCAACTGTCCACATTCTTTACATGATGAGAATTAGCCTAGTGGCTAGATCTGGTCTATTTGCATTCTAGATGTTCATTAATTAGCACTGTCCCTACACAAGTGATTGTCATTATTAATATATCTCTTGTAATTCCACTATATTTCTGTTATCCTCAGAGTGTTGTGTACTGCACATTGTGTTTTATTCTGTATACACAACATCTGTTTGTCTTGGGAGAGAGACTCCTCCTCTCTTGCTCTCCCTGAGGTTTCTTCCTGTTGTTTTCTATTAAAGATTTTTTTAAAGGAAGTTATTCCTTATCTGATGTGAGGGTCTAAGGACAGGATATTGTGTTAGTGTAAAGTCCACTGAGGCAAATTTCAAATTGTGATGATGGGCTATACAAATAAAATTGCCTTGACTTGGGCCTTGCATATCCCTGGGGAATCGAGGTGTTGGAAGATATATTGCAATCCCATGTTGAGTTCATCCTCCACTGAACTGTGGTTGGTAGGTTGAGCAAAGTTCCTGTTATTTTCTTCAGGTGGGCCAACACAAGTCTTTCAAGGGATTTCATGACCACTGACATTAGGGCAACAGGCCTGTAGTCCTTATATCCAACGAGACAGGGTTTATTGGGGATTGGGATGATAGTGGTGCTCTTAAAGCAGGAGGGGACTTCACACGGCTCCAGTGATCTGTTGAAGATCAGTGTGAAAATCTGGGCCAGCCGGGCAGCACATACTTTAAGACAGGGGTGACACGCGATCTGGGCCAGGTGTCTTCCTGGTCTCCTGTCTATGGAAGAGCTGATCCACATCCTTAACAATCAAATTCAGATGAATGTTGAAATAACAGATGAATGTTGAAATGTAATCCTGTTTTATTTTAAACCTATGCCCAGATGACCTGATGCAACTATTTGCACTCTGTTGACTACCTGGATTATTGAGCCTGAAAAGATGTTTTTCTTTTGGTCGTTTGTCAATCTGATCTCCTTTGTGAGTGTATTTCTGACTTGGTTATACCGGATCCTATTTCCTGCAGGCTTCCTCTGGCTTGATAAAGCTGCCTGGGTTTAGCTGAGAACCAAGGCTTTTTGTTGTTGTATGTACAGAAAGATTTGGTGGGCACACGCATCCTCACAAAAGCTTATGTAAGATGACACAGTGTCCGAAAGTTCATCCAAGTCTGTAGTTGAAGCATCAAAATCCCTCCAATCAGTACACTCAAAGAAGGCCAGGAACTCTACTTTTGATTCATTGGTCCATTTCTTCAGTTTTAACTGCAGACTTTGCAGATATTTGTTTCTGCCTGTGGGTTGGAATACGTTAACTAAAAAATAATACTCATCTGCAGCAAAATACAAAGAGCATACCAAAGATTTTCAAGTACTGATGTCAGTGTATTCTCTTCGTGTTTTTGTTTTTTATAGCTCAGAGCCATTCTTTGCACTATTCAACATCAGTGGGTAATTGGTGGTAGCTTACACTTACTCAAACCTCCCCTTTGTGTAGTTGTCCCATCTAGGCATAATACAATAAGAAGGCATGTTTGTTGTCAATATAATTAATTCAATTCCATTAATGTCATTTCTCGGTTTTCTGATCAAAGAGCAAAGATTTTAAGGTACCGTTCTTTGTACAGAACTACAAGAGATTTCCATCTCCATGAAGTGGGTGGGATTTGTGATTGGAGGTTTGGGTCTTACGAGTTGGAATGCATTACATCCTGGTATGTGTATGCACTGGCAGCCGATTTCCATGAGCAGAAGAACTTGGATTTCTTGGTTAATATAGTACATCATAAGGAATGCATTGCCTCTCAAATGATTATATTTGCACTCAACACTAACTTTAAATCCACATTAAACTGGCAAAATTTCCCTTTGTTATCTCTGTCTGGTATAGACATTTGACTCAACAAAAAAAAAGTTGGCCAGGATCTTCAAAACACCAGGAAAAAAACCCACCAACAAAAGCCATTGAGTGACCTTTACAGTACGGTTGTACACAGGAAAGCTTTGTTCATCATTAGTGACACTGGACACCCCCCTCCATACTGAGTTTGAGTTCCTCCCTTCAGGGCTATGCTGCAGAGTGCACTGGCAAACAAAATGATCCACACGGAATCTTTTGTTCCTGATGCAATACATTTCACACACAGGCTGCATTAATCTGCTGTCGTCTGCATTGAATGTATTCTGTACATTGTATTAAATGTTGCACAATTGTGTGGGATGTGAGGAGATTTGCTGTATTAATTCAATTTGCTTTTATTATATGTGGTGAGACCAAAGGTGTTTTTTTCAGCCATGGCTGCACAATGAAGTTTGTATGCTATTCTAGTCAATGAAATACCTGCAATTTACCCTTTCCTCTTATATCGAGGGAGTTTCCCCACAAGCACTCATCCTAAATTATGGTATAGCTTTCATCATGTGCAACTATAATAGGATTGCTTCACTTGTAAACAACATCCTGTGACATGAGTATAATTTGATTACCACGTACTCATCGACTATCCACTCACCTCTGCGACATCGTCCCCCATGCACCATGCTTATTGGTCAGGATGTTGAGGATCTTCTGTTTCAATTGGTTGGCTGTCACATGATCCCTGTGCTTAGCAGCGCTGATGAGGTGATCACACATTTTCTCCTCCTCTCTCCGGTCTGCAGCATACTGGGCACAATTAGACTGCAGAAGAGAGGGAGTGAGAGAGAAAGAGAGATAGGGGGAGTGCATGGAGACATGGTTATGGGAAACAAAGGGAAGAGAGCACATAAAAAAGAGAAGGAGAGGGAGATGGAGAGAAAAGAGGCAGATCATGGCTAATTGATGTTACTGCAACAATGATGAGGCCTTCTGATAAGATAGAATAAAAATAAATCAATAAATGTTTTTGAAGAACATTCATAATTACACAAAAAACGGTTGGGCATATTTAGTTCTTTATAAAATGACTTTGTCATTTGAATTGATATAAATAAAAAGACAGGCTCAACACATATGTGTGCAACACACACACACACACACACATATAGAAATACATATATACATAGGGGAATTGGAGTCTATCTCAGTCCTCAATGGGTGAATGGTGGGGTCACACCCTGTATAGGCCACCGATCTGTCACAAGGCAAAGCAGTTAGGGGAAGACAAAAAAAGTGAATCGGTTCAAGTGGGTGGGAAGTTCTGATCCAGGTGAACTGATTCACTTTTTTGTGATTCCCTTACCTGGATTATTGAGTATGCATCAAGAGAGTTAAGGGAACAGTGTCTTGCTCAAGGACAGCTCAACATGTTTCTCTGCAGGTGCAGGGATCGAACCTTGAACCTTCCAATCGCCAGACAACCACTCTACCTACTGAGGCATGTATGTTGTATGTACGTATGCATGTATGAACATACGCACATGCGTATGTATGTATGCATGTAGTGTGTGAGGTACTTTTTTGTACCTGAAAGTTTTACTGACACCCTTGACCCCGATGACTACATGTAAATCCATACATTATATGTATAAAGACACCTCCAGTAATCAGACAGAAACAATGTTTTTTCGCACCTCAAATTCAGCATGTTTGTGTACATCCTCAGCCCTCTGCCGGTTGAGAATAAATTCTGCTTCGTTCGCAACACGTACAATATGGTCCTTCATCGCATGGCACAGGAGTCTGAGGAAAGAAGACAAAGTGGGTGGAGAGGTGAACAGGAGGTAATAGATGCAGCGTGAGAGAGAGATAAAAAGAGAGGGTTTGTTAAATAAACAAGCTCAAACTGATGACTAGACATTTACTCATAATACTGCTCCAATGTGCCCATTATTTGTCAAGTGTGACTGATGGTGTGAGTGTGTGTGTGTATTTGTGGTTGACAGGAACAGATATGATGTGTTACCTTCCTTCGTTGATGAGCTCGATGAAGGCCAGCCCGGCATTCTTCTGTATGGAGTTCTGCCACTCCTAAGGGTCAAGTGGAACACTCATTAACCTTATCAAAACTGTTAACCTGTGACTTAACGTGTCATTTATGAGTTTATATTTTCCCCATTATTACTCGGTCCCTACCGACCCGCCAGACTTCTTAGCTCTGAAAGCATTTGGGGATATGCAAGCAAAACTGTGATCATGATGGTAAAGATGAGGAAACTGAGGACAATTTCAAAAGGAACTTGAAAAATGTCAAAGCGTGAATTCATGTGAGTGTTTAGTTGTGGGTTTCTGGGCAGGCTAAGAGCAATGTATTGAAAGTGTGGTGTAAAGGAGCACCATTAGCTCCACTGGCCCTGATGGTTATGGTGAACACAGGGGAATATCTCAAGTTACTCTTCCCATCCGGTGAATCAATATCTGGGCCAAGTTTCACTCCCCTGAGTCCCTAATGGCAGCCAAGGATGGAGGCCAGGGGTAATACAATACATGCTGACTAGCGGGCAACCATTAAGGGAGGAGATGAGAGAGTGAGGAACAAGACATTGGACATTATGGAGAGTAGTGGAAAAGGTGGGGAGATGCTTTCAAAGCTAAGTTTGCCATGGATTGAAGAGAGCAGCACAACAAAGTGGTGGGGTGTCTGACCATACAAACGCCACCGAACACACGGGATAGCAGAAGGAGCATACGTTTCAGGGAAGGGACAGGGATGGCTTAGAGGCAAAAGAAAAAGAGTGGATACAGATTATGACAAGAGAACCAGCAGTAAACAAAATGTCCCCACACAAATGGAGGGTTTGGAAAAAGAATGGCTGAGGAAGCCTTCATCTACAAGCTCTGTTAAAGTAAGTGCTACCCTGATATACTTGTCATACTTAGTACACTTTGACTAACATTCAATATTGGCTATGGGAATATAGGCTTTGGATGTAACTGTGGTGTTCTTAGAAAATCAAATGGAACCTGAAGCATGAAAATTCACTTGGGCTGTAAAAAACGGGATAACCTTTCTGTTTCAATAAGTTTTTAAAAGGGAAATCAACCATGGCTCATGGCTATATAAATGGCGTGAAAATCAAATAAGGTTTGTGGCCATGATACTGACTATATATTGATATTTATTTGTTTTTGTGATTGTAATTAATCATTTGATTATATATGGCGTTTCATCTGCAATGCGCTCATCGCGCATTCAACCATGACAGGCGCCTAACAGGGCGGGTCAGTAACTAGACACCTACATGACTATCCCTGACCTACCA
>OMLC01067568.1:0-11485 GCA_900302585.1 Regalecus glesne | reverse complement strand
GCATTAGACTGAAAGGTTTGGCTAATAAAGGTAAGTGAAGAGGAGTTTAAGTGTGGAAAAGGGGTTTATATGTGGAGTCACTACGTCCTTCTCCGTGACTCTTATTATGACTAAACTGAGCCCCTGCACATGGCCTGACAAATTAATGACTAGATTATTTTTTAAGAAACACGGCTAAATTCGAACTGAATATGGGAACGTGACAGCTACTCTCACCAAATGATTTATAACGTAACATGATATGACACACACTTTAAACCACAGTCACTGGTGTTGAGAAAAACCCAGATCCCAGGAAATGGCCCCGATTCAATTTACAAGACCCGCGTCACTGTAAAACCCATGAATAAGAGCTGTTCACCATGCATTATGGGTAGATAACCTTTTAGATAGCTATGTGGGAATGGTAAATTAACTCATTTTTATAAAGCCCTATACTAGTCTAGCGACCACTCAAAACTTTACGTCATATTTACATTTTTACAAATTACATTTACAGACCACGGGGAATTAAGGCCGGATCCTAACACCCCGCAGTTGGATTGAACCCACAATGCCTGGCTTGGAGGCTGCTGGGCCACCATGACCCCAAATAAAAAGAAATGTTTTGTATAAGTGTCAGCTCGTGTAGATTTTACACAATATTTTCCCCCTTGACACCAATTTGTAATATCAGGAGGGCAACATGTTAACTTTTCCCCTGCCTCTCTCCTCCTCTCTGCAGACCATGCTGACTGCCATCTCAATGAGTGCCATTGCCACCAATGGAGTCGTACCAGGTGGGTGAAAAGAGGCTTGCCCCTCACAGTTTTCACTGTTGATCTCCTTCTTTCTTTAGTTTTCCTTTTCAGTGATGGCCTTTGGCATGCTGTGCCAAATCTACCGTGGTACTGCACGGCAACAGTTGGTATAGTCGACCAAGATATCACAGGATGATTTAGCCCATGTGCAAATGCCCGCCCATCACCACCCTGATTTACTCTGGATGAGAGTGTTTCGTGTGGTGGCTCCAAATTTTACTGCTTATCTAAGATGTGTGTGTGTGTGTGTTCACACATCCCCAATTACCTTAAATAAGCTGTATTCAGATGACAGTGATGTATAGGAAACACATCCTGTGTTTCTTCAGACAACTTTATGGTGTGAACAAAGTGTCAGGGCTAGAGGAAAAATACATAACGGAGAGTGAAGAACGGCATTTATACCAGCTTTTACTCAAAACAGCCATGAAGTCCAGTTTAGTTTTGATTAGATTATTGTTTTGTCCACACAACCATAATACTGAGAAATTAAGTGATCGACTCTCACAGAAACAGAAAGTAAAGGATTAAGTGTTTATTAATGCAGATATGGAAATATAGTCAAAATCTCTCTCCCTCACACACACACACACACACAAACATATCTTATAGAGATAGATGGATGGATGGATGGATGGATGGATGGATGGATGGATGGATGGATTGACACAAACATGTTTGCACTTATACTCACATACAGTTTATGTGTTTGTGTTGTGTTAAGCTGGAGGATCGTACTACATGATTTCCCGTTCACTGGGCCCTGAGTTTGGGGGGGCAGTAGGAATCTGTTTCTACCTAGGGACCACCTATGCAGGTGCCATGTACATCCTAGGGGCCATCGAACTCCTGCTGGTGAGACATTGTATTTTAACTGCCTGTCTATCTAGTCGGTCGGTCTGTCTGTCTGTCTTGTCTGTCTGACTGTCTGTCTGTATGTCTGTTTCTGTCTCTATATCTTAAGTCAAGTCAATTTATTTGTGGACCCATTATCATGAATTACAAATGTGCCTCAGTGGACTTAACAGTAACACACCGTCCTGTCCTTAAACCTTCACATCAGAAAATGAACAACTCTTTAAAAAAAGACTTTTTAACAGGGATTAAAATGGGTGGAAACCTCAGGGAGAGCAAGAGAGGAGGGACCTCTCTCCTAAGATGGACAGACACGTAATGAACGTTGTGTATAGTGAATAAAACACAATTTACAGAATGCAACTCTGAGTGAGGATAACAGCATTATGATGGCATCATAAGTTATATGAAGATTGTGTTGGGGAGGATATCAGGCTGTGTCCAGAAACAACCAGAATGGTCGAGGACCTGAGCCACGTGCCCACCAGGTTGATGGTGGGCACGTGAGAGTGGAGAGTTTGAGATGGAATGCTTGGTTTTAAAGAGATCAGACAGGTATGATGGGGAAAGCCCATTTAGGATCTTACAAGTGAGCAGAAGCACTTGAAGTCTGCTCTAATGTGAAAAGGCAGCCAATGAATGGAGGCAAGAATGAGGGTCACATGGTCAGATTCTCTGCTTTTAGTTTGGACTCTGGCTGCAAGCATGTTTAACCGTGGGGAGATGTTTAGTACTAGCATTTGGCTGAACTGGAAAGAGTTCATTACAGTAATCAAGTCTGGGGTTAATAAATGCATGTATTAAGAGTCTCTGCATCAGTCACAGACAGCCAGGACTGAATTTGAGCTACGTTACATCAGTGAAAAAGGCAGCATGGCTGGTTTCTTTATTGTGCTTATCAGAGGAAAGGCTGGGATCAGACGTAACACTAAGATTTTGGGCTGCTTTACTCGGAAATCCCAGAGATTGTTATTGATACTTGATCAAATTGGTGCAAGTCTACTGCCTTTCTGTCTGTGTTCAATATAGCTCCACTGTTTGGTCCTCCTCTCTCGGTATTTATTCTGTAAATTATGTTTTATTCTGTGCACACATCCTCTATTGCACATCTGTCCATCTTGGGAGAGAAGTTCCTCCTCTGTTGCTCTCTGTGGGGTTTCTTCCTATTTGTTCTCCCTTTTAAAGGAGTTGTTCCTAATCCGATGTGATAATGTCTCAGGACAGGGTGTTGTATTGCTGTAAAGTCCACTGAGGATAATTGTTAATTTGTGATAACAGGCCACACAGTTAACATTGACTCAACTTGTCTGTTTCGCTCTCTGAGCTTCTCTTTGTCACGTTATCTGTCTCTGCCCATCCCCCCTGCATCATCTTTTGGTCTCTTTAAACATCGCAGTATCTCCATCACCACCTCAGTCATAATCTGTTTATGGACATTTCTTGGCCCAGTTCTCTTCCTGCGTCCCTCACTCTTTTGTTTTTGTTTTTTCAGTTCATTTTTTTCCCAAGTCAGACCAATCCTCCGTGAGAATTCTAATCAGTTCTCAGTGAAACAGCAAGATCTTTCATCTCGGCCTCCTCTTCCCCCACATCCTTCATACAACACATCCTGCTGCCATCGCCCCTCCTGATGTGTTGAGCATCGGGTGTAATTATGCAAATTCTTCATTAGGGAGAAATCAAGACAGTGGCTGAGTAACTAGAGCATCCCTTGAACCGCTCTCATTACTTTGGTTGACTGTTATCCTCACTCCAGAGTTTTGCTTTTTTTTTTTTTTAAACTTACTTTCTCTTTTCTTCCTTCCCTCCCTCCCCTCATTTTCCATCTGGATTCCTCTCGAACAGGCAGAGCTTGATCATGCCTGGAGGTTAATTCTGTCTTCTGGGTCAAAGCTGGCTTAGTTTCCATTGTGAAATAACAATCCCTGTAGAATTGTAAGGAGCGGATCTGGAGAAGGCTGATTTGAATATGTTTTATCTCCATACAAGCCAGGAACACAAACCCAAGCTATTTCCAGCAGTATGAACAGTTCACATTGTAGCTGGAGATTTGTTTGCCTCGTGATATTCTGTTCTCGGCATTATCGCGGTGTCTCCGGCCAAACGACAGCAGGGGTCGTGATCCAGTTTCTCTGGTTGTTGTTTTTGTCTTCTTTATGTGGACTAAATTGTTAGGGTAGAGACCAGATGATGTTTTACTATGGGCTCTTTTTCATTTTTCTTATTGTGTAATAATATCATAGGAACACAGGGTAGCTCGGTGGTAGAGCGCATGCTTTCAACCCCACATGATGACGCGTAAAACTGACCTTTCATAGGCTTATGACACAGACCTCAGATCAGCTTCTATCCTCAGCTGACACCAGGCATTGATTGGCTAATTAGAGGCCGGTGCCGTTTTATATGAATCGTGGTGCCATTGTTAGATTGACCCGTGGCCAAGTTACTGTTACGGTTGTTCCTTCAGAATTTTAATACCATGCTTGAGTTGTTCAATTAGGCAGAAACAAAATGGGAGGCTATGATGATGTTGGCCGCTTCAGGGCCCATTTAAAGACTTATAAGTATGTGGTAAAAGCACCCCGTTTCAGGATTTTGCATTTGATGAAGTCGTCCCATATTTTCTCTTTCTCTCTTTTTCCTGACTCGCCATCTTTAATCAGTCTTGTTTTTACCCACAGTCAGCTTTGTGTTGCTCTAACCTCACTCTCTCTCTTACTGTCTCGTTACCGCTCCAGATCTACATTATGCCTAAGGCGGCCATTTTCCCTCTGGAGGGACTGGAGGGCGCCGAGGCAGAAGCCGCCCTGCTGAACAACATGCGTGTGTATGGCACCATTCTGCTGACCTCTATGGCGACAGTGGTTTTTGTTGGAGTGAAGTACGTCAACAAGCTGGCCCTGGTTTTCCTGGCCTGTGTCATCCTCTCCATCCTGGCTGTCTATGCCGGGGTGATCAAGACAGGCATCGACGCTCCAGACTTCCCGTACGGATGGATGAATGCACTGCTCAGGCTTGAACGGAGCCAAGCATAATATAACTAAATAGAAATAAACTTATTTCTGCTACTACTACTTCTACTAATACCAATGACAATAATGATGAGATAGACTCCTGCTCCCTGCCCCCCCTAAATTCAAGTGAATGTGTACCCAGCCACCGAGGACGCACACATCAGCACATTCTTAGTGCTGGTCCCAGTGGGGAGGGATGCACCAGGGAAACCATCCGGTGTAAAACTTTTGCCGAATCAAATTCACGAATCATAAATCAGATTTCCACACTGGATAGGTTGAGGCCTGGGTTACCAAAGACTGTCACCCATACTATTGGCAGACAGGGTGCCAGTGAAAACTATGCTACTGTTACAAAGAGAGGTGAATCAGTTCAACTGGATCAGAAGTTTATTCAGATACGTTTCGTCACTCAACCAGACGACTTCTTCGGGTGACTGGTTGAGTGACGAAACGTATCTGAATAAACTTCTGATCCAGTTGAACTGATTCACCTCTCTTTGTGATTTCCATACCTGGATTATTGAACATGCATCAAGATATGCTAGTGTTAGGTGGAGGAGAGAGGGAAGGGTAGGAGTGTGGAGGGGAGAGTCATAGCTGAATGTTAGCACCATTACTGGTGAAGGGAGAGAGGTGGCTAAGATAAGATAGGGAGAGGGAAGGTAGATATACTGTGTGTGCAAGAGACCAGGTGGAAAAGGGAGCAAGGCCAGGGGGAGGGTTCAGTGTGGGAAGTAAGAAAAAGAAGAATCCTGGATTGATTTTGATGAGGGGGTGAAGAGTGTACCCAAGGAGCAGAGTTGTGATTGGCATGGACTTCAATGGGCACGTGTGTGAAGGGAACAGGAGTGATGGGGAGGTGATGGATAGCTATGGTGTCAAGGAGAGGAACGTGAAGGGACAGGTGGTGGTGGATTTTGTTGAAAATGATGGAGATGACATCAGTGGACACAGGGTGGGTAGGAATGTGGAGGAAAGTCCACACAGGTGGACTATATCTTAAGCAGTCTGGTGAGTGCTATTCAGAAGATCTAAATACGAAGATATTACTAATAACATTCCAAGCCAGATTAATATGGTTATTAATATTTTAACCCCCACGGTAATGCCAGCAAGGCTATTGTAAGAGTTTTTAGATACTCTAGGACTGATTAGTGAATCCGATTTTCCGCCACTCATAAAGACTCTAACTTGCCTCTGACAACCGTGCACACGCTCACCTCTTAGCTGACCGACACCGTGTGCTTTGGTTTCCCTTCAGAGTGTGCATCTTGGGGAACCGCACCCTGGTGTGGAAGAACTTTGATGTGTGTGCCAAGACCATCGAGACGGTGAACGGGACCATCACCACACAGCTGTGGCGCATGTTCTGTGATTCGCCCTTCCTCAATGCCACCTGCGACAAGTACTTTGAGGCAAACAATGTGTCCCGGATCCAGGGTATCCCCGGGGTGACCAGCGGGATCCTGTCAGGTTGGTGACGGCCGTCAGTGTTTTAATGGGGCTGCATGCTGACGCCTCACATTGACACTGATAATGCATGAGCGAGTGCAATGGAACAAAATGAAGCAACTGGATTTCTGTAGCACACCAAAGTGCGTTGTTTGTGTGCACACGTGCATGTCTCATCATGCTGCTTGAACTGGTTTTCATCTGTTGACCTCCGATGCAGAAGCATGGCCGAACTGCAACTAACGTGTTGGGGAACCTGTTCACAATGAAGATTTATCAGAGAACATCTTGGCTTTGTGTAGTCTGACGCTAGCCAGCTGGAATAGAATAAAGTTTGACTGCAGTAAATACTTTAAACGTGGTACTGATGCTGCCAAACAATTAGGTGTTAAATTCCCACTGGGGCCCACCCCATATTGTAATGCGATGCACTGAATTGTGAAACTCTTTGTGTCCTCGGACTAGAAAAGTGCTGTAGAAATGCAGTTGTTTTGCTTCATTACCAATGACGGGGTCATAAATACGGCACAGAGCAGTAATTTGTATCTCGATATGTCACAATGTGGGCTCATAGAGAGGATTTTCGGAGGGAAGTCTGGGATGATCAAAAATAGACCCTTTGCATATTCAGTAGCTCCCGGTAATACAATGTATACGTTATCGATTGATTGATTTATTCAGTCCCACACTTTCATTAGTTAATAACCATCCTATTTAGCAACACTTCCACCCATTTCCATGTAAACCATGCAGAGAACCTATTTGGGAATTACTATGAGAAGGGAGACCTGGTGGCGAAGAAATACATGGATTCCATCGAGGGAGTGGATGATCCTCTGACCAACGCCAACCGCTATGTCCTGGCTGACATCACCAGCTTTTTCACCCTGCTGGTTGGCATCTATTTTCCCTCCGTCACAGGTGAGAGCTAGAGTTTCAGCTTTGTGTGTCCCACTCCCAGTGGAAACATGGCAGCCATTTCAGAGGCTTACCTCGTGACTGAATGACTTCCAGAGCCCCGTGACGAACAAGGGCGTGAACGGAAGCTATGGAGCAAACGCAAAAACTGTGATGTAGTCACAATATTGATCACAGGAGCAAATTGATTATAAATGAATTAGTTTGGCTTATTTCATATCGGATGAAGCACTTAAACCTTTTGAGTTTTTGGGTGGAGGAATTGCCATTTTCCATTGATCTATGTACCTGTTTTCTTTCCACTTCTCTGTTCAGGTATCATGGCTGGTTCCAACCGCTCTGGGGACCTTCGCGATGCCCAGAAGTCCATCCCTATTGGAACCATTGCAGCTATCACTACAACCTCCACTGTCTGTATCCTCTCACTACTGCCCCCTGTGGGATGCCCAGGATGAATAGATAGACCAATGGTTAAGCCCGAAAGCATTTGTTAGATTACTATGCAGAAGAATCAGTTTCTCTTAATCTTAAAGACGAAATCCATGATATCCTCAATCTGACCCCACCTTTGGCAGCATGAAATAAAAACGAGGGGCAGCGGTCATTGTGGTCTGGTTGCCATCAGCTCGGCAGCAAAAATAGATCCTTGGACCAAAGCTAACACAGACAGACTAACATAAAACAAATGACAAAAAATCTCTATGTGAACACTGTCGTACTGTCACATTGATGGTAGAATTGGCCTTAATCTCCCAAGTTCCGTCTATGTCTATGTCTACTCCTCCAACATTGGGACTAATCTCGACACATAAGAATTTCTCTCATTCATGAAAACTCAATAGAGAAAATTGACCCGAGGGAAGCAGCTGTCTGACTTCTGTGTTTGTGTGAGGTAGATACACGACACATCTAAAGTGGGGTGTTTGGCCATGCGTTTTCTCTCCTCTGTCAGGAACAAAGCCTTTTTTTTCTGATCCCACACCTCATAGACATGTCCAGCGTGGTGCTGTTTGGTGCCTGCATTGAGGGGGTGGTCCTCAGAGACAAGTGAGTTCAAAATTCAGAACGCTGGGAAATCTCCACAGACAAATCCTGAAGAGAAGTGCTGATCTCTCAGTGTAGAAGTGATGAATCATACCCTCAGGGCGAATGGCTCTTCACACAGTTTTATAACTCGCTTGCCCCTCTTTCATTTAACCCAAAGGTTTGGGGAGGGAGTCAATGGGAACCTGGTGATTGGAACGCTGGCTTGGCCGTCACCGTGGGTCATCGTGATCGGCTCCTTCTTCTCCACCTGTGGGGCGGGGCTTCAGAGCTTAACGGGAGCTCCTCGCCTCCTCCAAGCTATTGCCAAGGACAATATCGTGCCCGCCCTGCGGGTCAGTCCAACTGCTCATTCATTTATGTTCTGTTGGGTGTATTTTAATGTATAGGCTGCGGTATCAAATGCCCTATCTATCTGGCGCTCTCTATCCAAAGACTCATTGAATTATATGGTTTTTGGGTGTCTCGAACGCGAATCTATCTTTGTATCTAAACCCTGTAACGATCTCTTTAATAACGGGTTCTTTTAATCCAAACGATACAATATTCACCAACATCATTGGGTAATCTTTCTCAATCATATGTTTACTCACACTTTATTGTCCATCCAGATCTTTGGCCATGGGAAGGCTAATGGGGAGCCCACATGGTCCCTCCTGCTGACCGCCTGCATCTGTGAGAGTGGCATCCTCATCGCCTCCCTGGACGCAGTGGCTCCCATCCTCTCCATGTGAGAACTCCGGAGATTCCTCCATTTGCCAGCCGTCTTTTAAGCTCCTCATAGCAGGGGGGCTTTAGAGCAGCAGTCCTCCTTTTTTCCTGTCTGATGCTGACGGGGCAGCCCAATGCTCCACTTCAGTCCGGACAAAAACTACCCTCAGCTGTGAAATAAGGCCAACGCTAACCCCCGTATGAGTAGCAGAATATTACCCATCATGAGAAAAAAGACCTTTTGGTGCGCTATCATGAAAAACGTCACTCGTACAAAACTCACATTTATACCACATGTTAGGAGAAGCATCTTTTCAAGCTCAATATCCAGGTAATCATCAAGGTCAAAATAGTCAAATTAGGTCATTTTGGATGTAGGGTTAAACAAATCTTCAGCTCTGAGTCCAGAGTGTGACATACTCCTTTCTTTAAGCCTACATCTAGATGACCTAATTCAACTATTTTGATCACATGACAGGAGGTTTGTTCCAAAAACTCATTGTGTTTTTATTTTGTGTCTTATTCGGTAGGTTTTTTCTGATGTGCTACATGTTTGTGAACCTGGCGTGTGCCTTGCAGACTCTGCTGAGGACCCCCAACTGGAGACCACGCTTTAAATTCTATCACTGGTTAGTGGAACAGATAGAGTTAAATCTCAGAAAGTAAATATTATACAAAGATTATTCTGATTATTTCAAAATATCTGCCTTCAAACAATTCACCTATCTATTCTTTTATTCTTTCATTCCATCTGTCTGTCTCTCTATTATTGTGTCTGTCTGTCTCTCCAGGGCTTTGTCTTTCCTGGGCATGAGTTTATGTCTTACTCTCATGTTCCTCTGCTCCTGGTACTACGCCATTGTCGCCATGGTAATTGCCGGCTCCATCTACAAATATATCGAGTTCGCAGGGTGAGTTGAGTGCAACCCCAGGCGGAGATTGGATTCCCTGGATCCCTGTGTGTGCTGGTATATTTTTTAGGTTTGAAAGTCCACCACATATATCAGTGTTGTACAGGCCATTAAAGGAGCAGCGGGGTTTTATGCTCCAATATGTTTAGCCCTTGTCGTTCCCTGTAATGTCGGGGTTATGGATTTCCACACAAGCCTCTCCGAAAGTACAGATAGGAGTCTGTCAGCAGTGTGGCCATTCATTCCCTGTGTAATATCCACTGTGATGTAGAATACAGGTAAGCAGTGCTTACTAAGCACCGCAGTACTAGAATAGGATTTCCCATGGAAGGGGACATGCCGGCTCGAAATTTAATGTCGAAGCCCAATTCTGATCCAAATAGAATAATGTCATGCTAGCATTTGCAATAGAATTGTCCCAAACTGTTGACCATCTATTTCTAACAGCATTTTGATGGTTTTAATGTGGATGTAGAGTTGGAAGTAAGGCATGATGAAAGGTGCTTCGTCTTCTCCACAGGGCGGAGAAAGAGTGGGGTGATGGGATACGCGGTCTGTCTCTCAGCGCTGCACGCTACGCACTCATGAGGCTGGAGGAGGGACCCCCACACACCAAGAACTGGAGGTGTCCGACAAACACACACACAGAAGTTTCAAATGGACCAGCAATCTGCACACACTGTGTGTTCAAGGCTCCAATTAGCGTGGAAATGAACAACCTGTCTGCACATGTTCAGCGATTCCTTTCAATTAACTTGATTCTCTGGGAGTTGTCAGCATCTCCTCAATGATCTTCAAGTTCACAAGAACACATAAACCATTGTAGGCTTTGTTCCCTTTTCCCCCATTTGTCAACTAGGTGTTTTTTTTTTTACCCTCCTCATCAGTTTCTGATGTGAAGTGCCTCATGAACCTATCTTTGAACGCACTCGCTTGCAAACTGGCATTTACTGTCATGGTTGACGGAACCATCTGTGCAGTTGTTTTTGTTGTGTTTTTTACGGGGGGAGGGGCTGCAACCCCTCCAATAACTTTTGCCGTGAGCGCACTGAAGAAAAAAAAACCCCAGATGCTTCAAACTAAATAAGATCATAATGCTTAATATAAAGCAAAAAGTGGTGAAATATTTTATAGCTGTTCCTGCTACCACTACTGGTCTCCCTTAGTTTTCCCTCATATTCTGTGACTCGGTATTGTCCATGTGGTTTGATTCATAGCAGGATTTCACAGAAACTCTATTTACAGATGAAAGAAGTTGTCTATTACTCTTAACCTCCTCAAACAAATCAATCTTTTGACGAGCGTCAAGTGTTTCTGATGTGTCAGCATACTTCTTTTGGGGGGGGAGGTCATTGGTTAGCTAAACACATGATTCAGACATGGCCTCAAGAGCTCTGCTGAGCTTCTACAAAAGCGTCTGTTTTACAACGTCACCCTTAAGCATTCGGTCAGGATGTGGCCTATATAACATGTAATGTTGAATACTCGAGGGAAAATGTGCAGCAAATATCAGACCCGCTTTCGAATACAAACTTCAGATGGAACGCCGATATCCTTTTGTTCTTAAGAAAGCCACACGACTGCTGTTTAGGATTGTTCTATGTGTGTGTGTTGGTGCCCATGTCTATTCACACATGACACAACAGGCAGCAGAGGCAATGAAAAGGTTTAAAATAAAATCTCACTATTTTGTGACATTGTGTTTTACATTTATGACTGTGTCCTTGTTGTTGTGGTTTTTTCATCAGTTCTCTCAATCTCTCTCCCTACACGTCTC
>OMLC01067567.1:0-12317 GCA_900302585.1 Regalecus glesne | reverse complement strand
ACCCCCCCCACCCAGTTACTTATCAAGCTGCTTTTCCTGTCATGGTGGATGAAGGGGAAGGTGAAAGGGTCTTTTCCCAGTTATCCTTTACCCTTCCTCACCCTTTCTCCCACCATCCGTTCCAGATTTGAAGAGTGATGATGGGGCCGAGAGAGTTGGAAGGAGGGGGAAATAGATATAAAGAATGAGTAGGTAGCAACTTGACAGAATAGTCTTGGTGAGAAGGAAATAGCCTGATTTGAAGGAGGAAGGCCTTTCTGGATATGTGTTGGCATAGCCTGAACTGCGTGTGCAGAGCCTACTACATCCAATCTGCAGATCTGCTTCTTGACAGCTAACTGCGTGCTTCTAAAAGTGAGTGATAGGGTATTTTCCATTCCCTTTCTTTTCTGAACGCATTCTTAAGCACATTAATTCTTGATTACCACGAGGGAGGAAGCTTCATGTTCAACATTATGACATGTATAAAGAAGCCGATAAAAAGAGGGCGTGCCACACAAACACCAAGAAGATGAGGAAGGAATAAAAGAAGAAGGTGTCAGAGAGGGAGGTGAACCAGAAACGAGGGGTACAGAATTGCGGGCGGGGCAGCTGTAGAGAGCGAGAGACATGACGGAGGGACAGATGAGAGGAGAGATTGCTTTTACTTGCAAGTCGCAAGCGCTTCTGTCAGAGTGGTTCTCAAAGCAAGGCGTCTCTCACCGGCACTCCTGCAACGCTTCAGTGGCCCCCTTACAGTCCGCTAATAACATTCTCACAACGCTCTCATTACCATCACACAACACTCCCATCCTGATGTGGAGCCTCACACATGCACGAACATTCCCTCTCTCTCCTTCACATACACTCACACGCACACAGGTAAAGATGCCAACAAATACACCCACACACAAGGACTATATACACAGATATCTTTATGCAAAATACACACAAATGGAGCACATATGTCTGCGTGTACACGCACATACACACACTCGTCCCTGTTTAACAGGGTGAATCTGACAGGATGGATTGTCTCAATACCGTGGGGAGAGTGGGTCGGAACGGTGGTAAATAAATAACCAATGACTGGGAAAGAAAATATTAATATCCATAAGAGTTGTGTCAGGGCGGCGGTCTGCATGGAATCCCCCCAGCGTGTTTGTTATTCACTGCCAGCCGAAGCCCAGGATGAGACCAGTCACGTTTGTTAATTTGGTCCGGGTAATATTTCAATAAATCATCCTCTGACAGTGGGTAGTGGATGGGTTTAGGCTGGTCCCCGAAGAGTGTGTGTACAGTAAGGCGTTGGGGTTGTTTGTTGATGGGCTATTCTCTCTCGGCTGTGTGAGGGAACTGGAAGCCTAATGATATTAAGTGATAGCTGATGGCTTCAGAGAGGAGTGGATTCTCGGGCCCTGCCTTTAAGGAGACTCTTGAGATATGGATTGAAGGAGAGAGGAGGTACATCGTCGGGGCTGGAGAAAGAAATCTATCTTTGAAAGCATAGTTGTTCACAGTAGTGGACATACCCAAAACTGTGTTACACGATTCCATTGTGCATGCACTGGGAAATCAGTAAGCTCATCACGTTAGCAATGATTTTGAAAGGTTAACAGGAATATATAGCCTAATCCATTCTGGAATTTTATCTTCTTTTGTCATTTTGATATTCTAATGGTTGAAATTTGTGCATTAACCAATAATTCAGTAAAACACATCTATCTTTGCGTGTCATCTCTGACTCTTTTGTGAACACATAGTGTTCGGTGGGCAGAGATGACCACAGACTAACCTACTCTGAATAATAATGATGATGCAGACGTTGCCATGATAGAATGACTGCAAGACCACAGAAGCAGTGACCAAGGCTGGGTCCAGAGTGAGCTATTGGAATTTGGAGTCCAAGGCAACACTTTACACTCTTTGTCATGTTCCTCAAACCATTCCTGAACAATGGCAAGATGCCTCCTCCTGCTGAATGAGGCCACTGCCATCAGGGGATACCGTTGCCATGAAGGGGTTTACCTGGTAAATGATAAAATGGTGAATTGACTTGTTCTTATATAGCGCAACTTCTAGTCTAATAAATCCACAACTCCATGTCAAAGTATCATCTGCGTGAATGCCAGTTTGATGCTCAGAGCATCAAACTGCCTCCGCTGGCTTGTTATCCTCCCGTATTGCATCCAGGGGCCATCTTTTCCCCAGGAAATAACACAGGCCACCTTTTCCCATAACTCCATTGTCCAGCTCTGATGCTTGCATGCCCATTGTAGGTGCTTTCAGCACTGGACAAGGGTCATCATGGGCACTCTGACTGGTCTGCAGCTACACAGGCCCACACGCAGCAAGCTGTGATGCACTGGTTGTTCTGACATCCACCAACCATAGACAGCATGAACTTTTTCAGCAATTTGTGCTACAGTAGTTCCTCTGATGGGCCTTTGGTGCCAGTTGTCCTCCCTTTAACTACTTTTGGTAGTCACTGCCCACCGAATACCAGGAACACACCACAAGACCTGCCGTTTTGGCTCTGACCCAGTCATCTAGCCATCACAATTTGGCCCTCGTTATATCTGCTCAGACCCTGACACTTGCCCATTTTTCCTGCTTCATACACATTGACCTCAAGAAGTGACTGAGCACCTACTGCTTAATATATACTCCTCTGGACAAGTGCCACTGTAATGAGATAATCAATGTTATTCACTCACCTATCAGTGGTTTTAATGTTTTGAATATATATCAATGGTTTTGATTTAGGGTGGACTGTCAGGATCCCTTCACTCCAGACGATCGGTCAGAAGAGTTTTAAATGATTCACACTGCTTTAAGTGGACTAATGCGCTGAGAAACCATCAAACATTTTCTCCGTTTCACTTTTGCCAAACTTGTAAATCTAGATTTGAAGTGGAATATTTACAACCGCCAGCCCACCTGTGTTTGGTCTACCCAAAAGGCCAGTGTTTTGACTGGAGCAAAGGGTGGCTCAGACACAGTCTGTGGTTTTGTTTGTTCATATCTCGTCTTGGTGATTCGCTGACATATTGAGTCGGTGAGCGGTGGGTGGTGAGAGCCAAAGTGAACCAATCAGAGTAGAACAGGGTAGTACAGAATAGAGCAAATCAGAACGGGAGAGAATACAGCGCTGTCGCTGTACACCTGCACCTTTCAACACTGTGGTTGTCACGAGGGGTTAGAGGCAAAGGGTTGTGGGCGGGGGTGTGTGTTATTGATTTAAGTTCTTCACTGTCAATCGGCAACAACCGCAAATTGCCTTTAAGGCTGGAGACATCCCATATGAGTAAAACAAGCCGTAACAGGCAGAACACATACAAGCCCTCAGGCTCATTTGCACCGCAGTACCTGAAGATGTGGAGGGGAAAGAGACGGGGGAGGTGGGGGCAGGCAGGTGAAGGACAGAAAAGAGAGAAATTAGATGAGAGCAAGGAGGAGAAAGCTGACTGGTGAAAGGGAGGATGGTGTGATGATGTGGGAGGTGAAAGAAGTTTGGGGGGAGGAGAGGAAGCAAAAGGCGGAGAGAGCTTGACAGACAAGACAAATTAGAAATCACCATTAATTATGATGAATTGTAACCATTTGAGGCATTCATTTTCTGAAAGAGAAACACACAGCAACGCATCAAATGCTCAACATGAATTTAAAGACACGTACACTGTCTTCCTTTCATGCAGAGAAAAATCGATAGAATAAGCTTGTTTACTCAATTTCTCCTATTCAAGGACATGCAATAAAACAGCTGTGACTGTTCCGTAGGGACCCATGTGTGTAGAAGTGACAGTATGGAGTGTAAACACTCGCCATCGGACTCCTATACATGCACGCAAACAGTATAGACCCATGGGAGTCCGAGTTTGTTCAGTGCGATGGGATCTGGAGGTTTTTGGGGGGATGGTTAGCTTGATTATCAGTGTGTGTGTGTGAGTGTGTGTGTGTGAGTGTGTGTGTTGAGGCGGGGCCGCTCCTCGGGCCATAAACCCCTCCACATGAGAAACTTGGTAATGTAATGCCTTGGGGATTGGTCCACTGATACACTCAAGCCCACAGATGTTATGCAGGCACGCGAGCCCATGCACACAAATGCATGCACATGTGTACACACAGACTCACACACGTACATCTGTTTAGGTGGCTTAAGTATATACCCCAAACTCCGCTTTTCCCAATTGGCATTGCAGCCCTCGTCCCTCATTCGTAGGTAGAGCTGTTCCATTCTGATAGATAAACCTAGCACACACACACGTATGATGGGGTATCGGTCATAGTTCAGGTGAGGACAGTTTCAGAGGCCTGTCCCTGGTGTCAGTGTGTTCTTCCGAAGAACAAACCAACTTCTTCTTCTGCTTACAACCTCCATATCCCACAGTTGCCATGGAAACACGTTTGGCATGATAGCTTAACCACAAGACAGTAGCGTCTCCCACATGTTTTGCTTTTCTCCCCTGTTACTGAAAGAGAAATGTTTTAATTACCCTGGTTTAAGTGAACAGAGGAAAGGGGGAGAGTGGGAAATGGATAGACCAAGACAGGAGGAGAGAGTGAGAGAGAGCAAGAGGGTGAGGAGAGAGAGAGATGGATGTTGCCAGCCGTGCCTGGTGTTGCTGTCTGTCTGTAGCTGTTAAGCGTAAACTGTTTTCCATGAAGCACCATCTGGCCAACCTGCTGGCTGTCTTCACACTGCTCTGTCTGTTTGGACCCTACATGCTCCCTGTAGACCCAATCCTCGCCCTCTGAGTTTAAGACCAGACTGATGATGCCTTGAGTTCTGAGATACAGATCTACTCATTGCTTTCAGTTGGTCCGCGTGTATTTGTCTGTCTACTTTTCTGTGTGTACGTTTGGTTGTTGAGTGTGTGTATGTGTATATGCGTGTGTGGGGGGTATTGTAGGCCCGCGTGGAGGTAATACTGTGTCTGATGATTTACTTTGGCTCACCTTGATCAGAATTGGAGGAGGAATAGCCATAAATAAACTGTAAATCCATATCCCTGTTTCTTTCTTAGTCATGGACACACACACACACACACACACACATGCGCCCACCTACACAACTGTAGAGACAGTGGTGTTTGTAGTACTTATGAGACAGCGTATTTCATTGCCCTCCTATCACACATCCTTCATTAGGAAGAGAGAGACAGAGAGGGAGAAGTATATCCAGCCACACTATGTCTCTATTCCTTTGCGGGGAGCCAGAGAAGTTGGCTCACAAGGTAATTAGGACATATTGAAAGCCAGACATCTGCCTGCTAACATGGTGGACTGGGGTTGGAAGTGAGGAGTAAGGACAAAGAGAGGTGGAGGCGGAAGAGGGAGTTGAAAGGCCTAATGTTGCTGCTGTTTAAACAAGGGCCTGTCAGAGCTGTGACAGTGCACTCCCCAGCCGCCAGACCCTACAAACACACATGCAAATAGTTGCAAACGCACCACAGCGAACCCCATAGAGAAAGCCAGAACAAGCACACACACGTGCACACATAAACCCACACACTTGCATACACTCACACATATTTTCTCTTCTGTATTTTTTTTAAAGTTTGTTGCAATGACTTTTCGTAACAGATCCAATGTGTGTTTCTGTTTTCGTCCCCAGGTTTACAGACAGCTGGAGAGAGGGATCCATCGTCTTGCCTTCCTCGCCTCGAGCTGCTGTAAGTTCACTGCAGTGCAGATGACATCACCTAGTTGTCCATAGCCGTCGATGTTTGTTTCCTCTTCATCTTTTCCCCCTCCTCTTCCCTCATCTTCTTCGGCTTCATCATTTATTTGAGCTTAGGTTTCCCACCCTTTCTCTCCCTCTCATTCTCCTCTTCTCCAGCTGACATTCTGTTCATTTTATCTAGTTTTTTTATTTCTCTGTTTGTTTTTTCCATAAGGAAGGGAATCCTACTCTCACCAAATTACTCATCCAAAATTGGTTTAGATGCAATGATTTTTAATTCCCTTGCATCCACGGTTTTCATTTGTGCCTGTAGTTTTCCAAAGCAAATCAAACATATTTCCCTTGACTTGCAAGGGGAAGTCACATAGGGGGTTAGAGTCAGGGCGGACGGTATTAAGAAACGAGGGTTCGTTTCAAGTGCTTCTGTGAGGAAAAGTTCAAGTCTTCAGCGTGAAAAGAAAATGGCAAAAGCAAGGATTTCTTTTGATAAGAAATATTGAGGTGTATGCTTTTAACCTGCCTTCTCCTTTCCTATGCAAACTTTTTAGCTTAGGTCAAGCAGAAACCTTCTGATAAAATAATGAACTTTTCCCTATAAGGTGTTATTTTCAATTCAAAGGGTGCCAAAAGAAATCCTGGAAGAATGCCACTGGCCTTGAAATGTTAACGATTCACAGAGTAATTTGTTTTCTCAGCTCCCAACATGTTTTTCAAATCAGTTTTTATTATTTAAACTCACCTTGAAATGAATAGCCTTTCCTTCATTAGTGAAAATGGAACTTTTGCAGTTATATTGAACATACCCTGAGGTCACAACACTCAAATGAACCAAACCCTATTAATTTAGGATCTAAAAGGTGAGTTAGTGAGTGTGTGGAAGCAAGCATGTTGCTGACTAGGTGTGTCTCTATGTGACTGGGCAAGTCTTTATGTACACATCTATTTGTATGGATCAAAATGAAGGAAGAGGGATGTAGATGCGTGTGCACGTTTGCATGATGTGTGTATGCGTGTGTGTATGGGGGGGGTGACCACCCTCTGCAACATAGGATGGTCCCCAATTGTCTTGGTTCTTTATGGCATTAGACTTCAGCCACCCCTTACCAAGGACCATGTGGTGCCTGCAGGCTTGTCAGCCTCTCCACATAAAAGCTGTCAGGCACAGGCGTCCTTCCGTAAGGATACCCACAAGGACCTAGAAGGAGGACAGTCATACTCAATCCTG
Organism: Regalecus glesne; assembly: GCA_900302585.1. Taxonomy (NCBI): domain Eukaryota; kingdom Metazoa; phylum Chordata; class Actinopteri; order Lampriformes; family Regalecidae; genus Regalecus; species Regalecus glesne. Next base: position 5,427 of record OMLC01067567.1, on the reverse strand, counting down.
AATGGCCACCAATGATGTGTGTGTGTGTGTGTGGGGGGGTGTATGAAAGTCAAAGTGTCTTATTGCCACATGACCAAGGCTGGTGGAATTTGCTCTCTGCATTTAACCCATCCTATTGTATAGGAGGAATTAGCACAACCACAGTGCAGTGCTCAGGGAGTAGTTAGGGGTTCAGTGTCTTGCAACCCGCTCACAGAATAGATGTCAGTGGACCCACAACTGCTATTTCAGACCCGCTTATTAATAATGCTTTGCATTTTATCGCCGGCTCGCAAATGTAGTCTGTTTTGTGGGCTAACATAAGCGTTAGACTATATCATAGCCTTAGGCTACCAGATTGGATCTTTGATTCATAGGCTATTTGGGCAGAGGGTTGAAACACAGAAAAACTCTCCGGGCTTACTGTGTGTGTGAGTGCATGTTTTGGATTTTAAAAAGTCAGATATGCCCATTCGATGGGCTATTAGGCTATAAAGACACTAACCCCACACCGAAAATAAAAATGTTCTTAGCTAGGAGAAATGCTTATGGAAATTGCCTATTTGTCATTTGTTGCTCTAAACTGCGGTGCTCCATCATGAAATTGAAATAATTCCGTGCATCTGATCAGCGCAATTGAAGCTAGCTGACTGAAAATATCTTGTGGATTGCAAAGGTGGGCTGGAATCCCAAGCATATTGTGGTACCGTGAATTAATATGTCATCGAAATGGCTGAAAATGGAAAGAGGTCTCATTGCACATGTGTTTTGCACGCATATGCCTCTTAGACAGGTGAAGATAGATTATCCGAATGAAAACAGCTTAGGTGGTTTATGGATTTTGATTACTTATTTATTTTTATTCATATATATATTCATAAAGCTGACCCATCCACAGCCTGCTTGAACCAACCAGCAAGATATTTTTCCCTGGGTCCTGAAAACCTTCAGTCGACCTGCGTACTGTGCGTGTGTGTGTGTGTGTGTTTGTGTGTGTGCGCGCTCGTGCGCGGATACCAAGCTGTTGTAGATGCATTATATTCTGCCCTGTTTGTATGGTGCTTTTGTGTATTGCAGCCATACAGTAACCGTCTTCAGCACTCACAGTCAAAGAGCATCCGATTGTATTATCATGCAACACACACTCCCTTGTCAGTGGCCCATCTGAGATAAGCATAGAGCAGAGTCTCCACATCGCTGCAGCTCTCTCATAGCTAGTCATGTTGCTCAATCAAAGGCAGTCATCATACAATGCCAACAGTAGACGACTGAACACAGAGAACTCTCAGTGTCAGTCTGTTGATGTGAGCGTCTGTTTTTCTCCGTCTCTTTTTCTTTCATTCGTGCTTTTTTTCTGTGTTGTTTCTTAGACTGTCCTCTGTCTGTTTCATTCTTTCTTTCTGTCTGTCTGTCCGTCCGTCTCTTGCACTCCCTCTCTCCGATTCCATTTTGGAGTCTCTTTATAGCGCCCGTGATTGTGCCTGGCTGTTTGTCTATGTGCAGGATGTTCTCCACTGTTCCACAGCCACCAGACTATCCATCTTCCTATCTATCCAGAGACAGAGGCAATACCTCAGGCCGGCTCACTTCTCCAAATGAGAAAGTAAAAGGCTTCCCCCCAGCTCCAAACCGCTACGGATTAACTGTAAATCACGCTAATGGAATTCACGGTGGCGTATATGTGTGTGCGTCTGCCCCTGTGTGGGTGTGCGCAGGACTGCGTGCGTGAACACACGGTGTTGTCTCTGTGAATGGGAGATGAGGCTGTATTCATTTGCAGCAGCTATTGTACAGTAAACGCTCCCACGGCAAGTGCCCATCCGAGCATGGTGGTGAATATATACTGCATACATCAGGTAGCGCCGCTCTTTTATGGCTCAGATGACACGAGTTTAGGCGGCTCAGTCAGAGCACTGCCGGCATCCACTTAGAACGAAACTGTGCAATGATGAAAAAGAATCCAAAGAGAATGAGACTGATTATATGTACTCGTCCCTCTGATTTGCCGAGGGATACGCCGTAACCCGACAAGACGCCGTCTGACTGGTTCGGCAAAGGTGGCTGATGTGGAGGATGAAAAAACAGGAGAACAGAGAGACAGACGGGTTAATCAATCAGAGACATCTTAGGAAAGGGAGCTGGTGATAAAAGAGAAGGAAGTGAGAGATGAGGTCTAAGAGTAGTTACAAAGAGGTCATTTAAGGGGCTTTGTGAGTGTGTGTGCATGTAGAGACAGAAGACCTGATGCAACACTCAGTAAAACTCTTGACACCCAATAGCTATTCACTGGTCTGATGAAGTGGCAGAGTTGATAGTGCACAACATGCAGTGTCAGGTCTGATGATGTAGTCACACAGGGGTGTAAACCATGCAGGACTCCTCCAGACACATGCTTGCTAGCATCACCGAATCCGATGATGACATCCCTCCTTGTCAGCATGGTTGGGCATTCTGTGGCCATTGCTTCTATGCCCTTATAGTTTGTCCTGGCAAGAATCTCTGAATGGGGAATTGAATCACACCATGTGATCCTCATGATTAACTGCAGACACCTTATATGTGGAGCCACTCAAGTAGCCTGAGGTAGTGACTATATGTGACCCAGGCTTCACAGCTGTATAGGAGACTTTGACGCAGACGGCTTTGTAAATGGACTTTTTTGTGCACATGTGGAGATGTGTGCTTTAAAGGACTTTATCAGAATTTGCCAAAGGCTACTGAGGCTTGTATGATTCTAGTGAGAAATTCATGATCAACGTTGCATTCCTCTGAAAGGATCCAGCCCAAGTATTTGAAAGGCAGAGCGACTGGGTGGTTTGTGTTCTATAGTGAAAGCAGGCATAATGGGTGGTGGTCTAGACCTCCATTGACATAAAAATCTAGTCTTTGTGGTGTTAACTGATAGACCCAGCCTGCTGTAAGCATTCACAGCCATGGCAAGGATAGTTTGCAGGTCTTCTGATGTGTGAGTTACAAGAGCAAATTCCTAAGCAGCAGCAGCATCCGACACAAACACACCCCACCTAAATGCATGAAAACCCATTTGAGGAGAGGGCAGTTGACCATGTATACGGACTTCTTCAAATCAGCATGCCATATGCTCAGACTCTATATTAAACAAATAGAATGAACAATAACCAATAGCATTCGTAATTATTTCTTCTTCAGCTGGAATGTTGTTTAGGCATTGGCTCGCCAGGGAGTCCTTCTAAGGCCCCTCTGATGGTTGCCCGCACCTGTGCAGGTGGCTCTGTACGGTAGGCAAAGAACATCTCCACCAGATCCAACTGAGCTCTAGATATCAAACAGCTAGACAGATTGAGTTTTGGGGTAGATCTTTCACTGTGGGGAAATGAAGGACTTTGTTGTCTTCAAACACACACACACACACACACACACACACACACACACACACACACACACACACACACAGGGAAATATATTAATATATAAGTAGAGAATAAAACTTAAATTGTTGGATGGGGTGTCATATGGTGCGTACTGGGAACGGATGTCTTTGTAAGAAAGGCTTTCTTGTGCTCGGCTTGAGATTTTGTGCCATATGTGAAAAGATGAATATATTATATTAACAGATCAGCTATTTCACTTTGGTCTTACTCAATATTTAGAAACTTCCGGCAACTTTTGCATTCTCTTTCTCTGTTGCTGCGTGCTTGTTGTCACGCCTCTCTTGTCTGTGTGGGTGGGGCTCGGGGTGTAACAGCCGTGTCTCTGCGGGAGCTTAGGTGTCACGATGCTACCGGGACAGCGGGGCGACAGGTAGGTAAGAGAGTAGAGCTAGGGAAGAGGCAAGCTTCACACGCAAACACACACAATGATTCCTACCTCTGTCTGAAGGAGACATGCATCCCCGACGCTCACACACAGTACTGTCTCACTATTTACATGTCAAAAGTACACCCATGCCTATGTGTGCTGCATTCCTGCCCCAGGCAAAGTCACAGGCTGTGTGTCCCCCATTATCAGAGACGATTAGAGGGCCTATCAGCCCACTGACAGAGACAGCAGGCATTTTAACACACCTATCACAGCCCTCACACATGTACATGCACATACACATGTACACATCCGTAAATGCATGCTCACTCTCCCATTGGTACAATATACACTCAGCGTTGCATCCAGAATACCAATTGCCCCTGATAAGGATCATTCTTTCCATCCCTGCATGAGTTGACATTAGAATGAAACAAGTGTAAAAGCTCTCTCTCTCTCTCTCTCTCTCTCTCTCTCTCTGTCTGTCTGCCTTTCTTTCCCTGTTCTCTCCCCTCCCTCTCTCAATCTGTCCTTGCTTCCCCACCTCTGTATGCCCCCTCTTCTCTGTCTCCTTTCTTTGTGCAGAGAGCAAATTTGGAGCGGCTGTATAATCAATTTACTGTGGCGCTTTTGTGTGGGATTGATCACCAGTTGAGTTGTGAGTGTTTGTACGGTGGCCTGTATCACAGGGCATGTGTCTCTGTAGGAATGTGTATGTGTATGTGTGGGTGTGTGAGGGGAGAGAGAGAGAGAGAGAGAGAGAGAGAGAGAGAGAGGATCTGTAGCAGTGTGTTGTGTTGCTCTGCCAGTGATATGATCCAGGTTGTATGTCTTCCTAGGTCAAAGTCGACACTTAGACAAGGTCAGCGCTGCGATAGTGATTTTAACTATCCAGCTGTCTTTTTTGTTTGTTTGTGCGTGCCTTTCTGTTTGTCTTCTTGTCTCCGAGTGTCTGTGTGCATGTCTTTGTGACCTCTTCTGTCTGTCTGTCTGTCTGTCTGTCTGTCTGTCTGTATGAGAATCTAAGCATTAATTTTACTTGTTGTATCCTTTTCTTATCACATCTCTGCCTGTATTCCATTTCTTCCCCTTGTCCTTTCATTGTTTGTCCATCCTTCTTGTCTGTTTTTGTTTTGCACTGTGGATATGTCACGAGGAAGGAGGAGGCTGAACTAGGGAGAGACAGGGGACATTAAAATAGGAGAGAGATAAATTGATGTATGGACACGGGATATTAAACCTCAGAGTGAGACACACTTAGACTAAGGTATAGAGCATCCTTCATGGCTGGTAGGGAAAAGCTTGCAAATCAGATGAAGACATTAAATGACGGTAGTTTGCGTGTGTGCGTGCGTTACAGTACTCTTGTATGTACCTTTTTTTGTATCAGTGAGTGTGCGTCTCTGTGTCTGTTAGTCTGCTTGTATTTTTTCGTGTGTTTGTGTGTGTGTGTTCGTGTGCTTCCACATTTGTGTCTTTGTTCATGTTGGATAAGACGGGAAAACTGAACAATAGAATGAACAGGATGGTGGTGGAAGAAAATCCACAGCAGTAGTTTTCATTATTTTCAGTTCTCCGATCTTTCTCTGCTGTTCTGTCTGCCACACATTTTGTCCTTGTCCTTCTCTCTCCCAGTGACTCTCTCTGACTTCCTTTGTCTGCTCTACCCCC
>OMLC01067566.1:0-12113 GCA_900302585.1 Regalecus glesne | reverse complement strand
GACTGGGGTGGGTGGGGCACTGTCAGCTCGGGGACGTGATATACCTTTAGAAAGGAGAGTGAAATGAGATTTGCTGGAAGTAATGGTACAAAAAGGCAGACAGTGATGAGATTTGTCCAGCTGAGGTTCACCCTCAAGAGCTCTCCAACATGGTTTATTTCGCTCAGTGGAATAAAAGATTTGATTTCCTTTAGAAAACAATCAACGAAGAATAAATCAAAAAGGTTTCCTCCTCTCTCATTCAGAGGTCAGAACATAATACTGTGCTTTGGGTAAGTAGAATATGTTACTATTTGCAATGTTAAAAAGGAGAAATGGAAAAAGGTGATTTTAGATTTTAGATGAGAATCACAGTAATTTTACACAACCATGGTTAGACATGAATCATCCATATTTATTCACTTTGTTCAGATAACTAAACGTAGTGCCTGCTGCAGAGATCTTATTGAAAAAAAAATCACATTTAACTTGTATGCAAATCTGATACATTTGAGGTTGGTTCGAGATTTAACTTCAACACCATGCGTATTACATCATCACCACCAAGAATTTAAGTCTGTCCCACATGCCCATCCTTTTATAAAGGGAGTTGACTGAGGTTTTGTACCATGGGAGAGCAGCACCGGACAAAAAGAGAACACCTTCTCTCGTACGTCTCTCTTTTCAACAGAGATACCTACAAAAAAGAAATATGGAAGGATATGTTTCTAACCAAATAAATGAGCAGATATTCCTGACAGCTATCCACTACTCTGCTTTCTGTGTATGAAAGCTGTGGCAGAGAACCCAATTCTGGACACCACCATGAGCATTAAAAATGTGCTTTACCATTTCAATCGGAGCCATTCCTGGGTTGGTTTTCATGTTATAGCACCTGGAGAAATACAACCCCTAACACATCCCTGACCTGAGATCTAACCACTCACTCTCTTACCCAAGAAGGCATCCACCAGACAGCTGATACCCCTCATAGCCCTGAAGAAGATCTGCGGCAGTTGCTTTAGACAAGGGTGGAGCACCATCTCATGGGGAATGCCACTGGAGTTAAGGAACTGCTCCTGGAACTTTGGGGTGGTACTCACTATTGCCGGGTTGCTCAGGTCTACAGGGTTGCTATAGAAAACAGATCAGAAGATCCAGGTAAATTCTACAAACAGCTTGCAGGGTTAATCAGGTCTTAAACTGTATTAGGTTGTTGTCCTGAAGTGATAATTTTGTTTTGATAAAAGAATTGAGAGCTCATTGACTTTATTTCGCCCAAAGTTGGATAGAGAATGATATGAGCTCCAGTGCCTTTCTTCTCTGATACTTTAAATATTTAACGCTTACTCAGCTAATGGAACTCAATGACTTTTCCATGACTACTCAATATGCTTCAACTTTATTTCCCTCACTGACAGAAGCTATTTTTAGAACTGCCAATGAAAAGGTGTTTTAACACTATTTGATTTAGAAGTCAGTCAAATTTCAAATACTGCATAGAAGCAACTCAGAGATTTTTGCAAGTCATATTTTGTACTGTACATGTCTATTTGACACAACCGATTGTTGAAACAGAAATTTCTAGGTATACTGTCAATGACATAGGGCTGAAAGATATGGGTACTAGCCAGCAGAGAGGCATGTGTAAGCAAACTGACAGAAATTCTAATGCCCTACTGCAATGGCTATACCGTTTTTTTTAAAGGGATTTTTTTTTCATTAAAAACATTCTGCTTTACTCAGGACCTGTAAACTATATTTTCAAATTCACTTACTTTTCTGGGTTTTTCATGACTGGCTGAATCCTGCAATTAACAAGACTCCAGACTGCTACATTGTTATAGCTCGCTATACCTGAGCATGTGGAGGAAGCGGTACCAAGTCTGTGCCACACAGTCACTGTCCATCTCCACTGGGATCAAATTGGCATCCTCATCAGGAACTTTAAATGGAGGGAAGGAGGGGCCATGGGTGAAACGCAACAGTCTGGATTGAAGGAAAAGACACACATATTGAAACATTATCATAATGGGATACTTTTGAACCTTAAAGACCTTAACCAATAATTGGTTTAGTTCTAATAAATTTGAGGATAGCTGAGAAGGAAGATTTTACAAAAACAAAGGCTAAATTCATTTAGTAAGAGTCTTGATTGACAGGTAATCATGCTACAGTGTTATTTGTAAGCATTTCAAGGGTTAACAAAACTATTTCTGTGGCTGGACCAGCCAACAGGCCAGTCCTAAAAATGCAAACGTCACTGACTGATTGGCTGACTTGACTAACTGACTGACTGAATATTTGACACAACTGGGTCGCTGGATCAGGTAACCAACAACATCAGAGGCATGAGAGAGGCATGCAGGAGAAGACAGTCAAAGCACCTCAAATAATTACTCTGAAAACAAACTCATTGGCAAATTCCCCAAAGGATTCTGGCACCATTTTTGACTACTAAGCCTGCAGAAATAAGACCAAAAAACCCAAAGAGATAACCAAAATTATCAAAGCATCCGCAGAGTGAAATACACCCTTAACATAACTGAGTTGTTACTCTGAGATGTTTCCACTTCACAACAATACTTACCATTGACAGCTCTAGCAGGGAAGAAATTTGAGGCACTGACGTGTTGAAACGTTTCATTCTATGACTTGAAAGTCACTGAGCTCTTCAGCACAACACATTCTACTGCCAATGTTTTCCTATAGAGACTGCATAACTGGGTGCTTAATTTAACGCATCTACTAGCAATGGATGTGTCTAAAATAGACAAATCACCTCAGAGGGAACGTGCAGCGTTTTCATCATATACCGTTAACCCCCCATACTCCCATCTTAAATGTTCAAGTGAAGGACAGTCTCATTAACCATAAGTCGACCCTGGAGTTCCTAAAATACCAGCAGAGTATGCAGTCAACATGAATTTGCAAAATATCTTATATACCAACACCAAAACTCCCCAGGGACATACACAAGGGTCCTGTTTGTGGACTTCAGCATAGCACACAACACCACTCTCCCAGATAGCCTCCACTCCAAATTCACCCTGTTCACCCAATCTGCCAGTGGATTAGAAACTTCCTGAGAGACAAGAGGCACCAGGTTAGGCTGGAGAAAATCATATCCAGCATCCAGATAATCACTACTGGTACCCTCCGTGGATGCATGTGCTCACCTCTACTATTTTCCTGCTATACAAATGACTTTACTTCAGGAGACCTGTCAGTTAAACTCATGAAGTTTGCGGATGACATAACCATCATTGGCCTTATCCAGGATGGTGACGACTGCATACGATGGGAGGTTGAAGAGTAGCCCTTCTACTGCAGCCAAAACTATCTGGAGCTGAACATGCTCAAAACTGTGGAGATGATAGTAGACTTCAGGAGGAGTCCCTCCCAACACCATACTGAACAGCATGGTGTCTGCAGCAAAAACTTACGTTCTGAGCTCCACTATCTCCTAGGGACTTATGGTGGACACCAAACATAATCATTAAAAGGGGCTAGTAGGATGTACTTTCTCTGTCCGCTCAGGAAGTTCAACCTGCCTCAGAAACTGCTAATTCAGTTCTACACTGTAAAATTCCAGTCTGTCCTCTCCAAATCTATCCCTGTCTGGTTTGGAACAGCAACCTAACAGGACAGGGACAAACCTCAACGGATAACTAGGTCTGATGAGAAAATCATTGGGACCAATCTGCCCTCCGTTCAAGACTTATACATCTCCAAAGTCAGAAAACGGGCAAGGAACGTCACTACAGACCCATCACACCCTGCTCCCAACCTGTTCTAACTTTTCCCCTCTAATAGGCGCTACAGAGCACTGTACGCTAAAACGATGAAATATAAAAACAGTTTCTTCCCATGGGCTGTCATTCAAATAAATACTCAACACTCTCAAGTTCCAAACGTATCTCTTATATACTGTGATTTACATTGTATGTATACTGGTATGCTCTGTCATATTCATCTACCTCAGGCATGTGTTCGAGTAACTTGCCAACATGTATTTTAAAATTGCTCATACATTCTCTGCACCATTTATCGCTTACCATTGTACTTTATGGCCTCTTATTTTCACCTGTATTTGTTCACCATGAAACTAAAGTAAAGTTCTATGTATGTGAAAAACTACATGGCCAATAAACTGATTCTGTTCCAGAAATATTTCAAGTGGTCTGTATAAAAATATTGAAAGCAAGGTTTTGAGCTGAAACCATTCCAAGTGATTAAAGAAATATATTTTCACATAGCCATCCACTGTCATCAATACCTGGAGGTGAGTGCACAAGCCACTCTGCTCCACTGCTCCACCACAGGAGGGTGGTGTCTCCAATTTGCCAGCATCTCTCGTGCTGTCTTCCAGTATGGTGGGGTGGGAAAGCAGCGGGCACATGCCAGTAGCCACACCTCAAACAACACTGCCATTAGCTTCTCAGCCAGTTTCTCTGCCACCCCAACTGAGCAAAGGGAAACATATTAGTATTAGTGGGCGGGTGTAAAAATTAAATGTATAATCAATTTCCCATTGAACACCATTGAAAAAAATCTACTCTGGGCATTGAGATAGACTGATACTGTGTGTAACGTCTTTGTCGCAACAAATTCAGTTAATAAGAGAACTTCTACGAAAAGTCCGCAAAAAAGGCAAAAATTAGTCACATGGTCATGCAACTAATACTTGATCAATCCTCCATCAAGTAAGAAAACCCAATTGTGGGTATATTTTGCCACTGTTCATGACATGAGACAGATCTTAGTTTTGAAGGGTGGGGAAAACACTAATCAACTAACAATTAATATTTTTAAAGAACCATTGTAATCAATTTAGAAATGGGAGTTATGGCCTAGATGGTGGGCTTACCTCCAATGGACGGTGGAGCCAACAGTGTGTCATTAACACGGAGCAGGAAGAGCAGCAGCACCTCCCAGGTCTCCCTCACCATGGAAACGGACTCTCTTGCCAGCTTCTGGACTGCTGTCAGAACTTGCTGGCACAGCCTGATGTGGTTCAAACTGTGCTGCTCAGGCCTGGAGTCAGAAAGGAGGAATGTGAGAGGCAAAAACTAAGAGATGAGAAAGGACAGAGGGAGAGTGAAATGATAAAAGAGAAAGAAAGTGAAAGGCAAGACACTATGACTCACACCCAAATGGTGGTTGGAGGGTGAGAGATAAAGCCCTTAGAATTTAATGACCCATAATCTGGAACTTTATGTATGTAGAATATTTAAGAACCAGTGTTAAATTCTGGGATAGGTTCTTCTTTTTTTCCCAATCACATTCAAAAACCAAAAATCTTGAGAAAAACCTCACAAATAGTGACTGACATTAACAGTGTTATTTGTCACATAGCACTGTCGTGCACAGCAAACCATACTAGTTCTTCTAGATTTTAGAAAGGTGGTGGTAAATGGGGCATATTAGTGGTGATACATTATTTGACCAATCACGACTTACTGCACCAACTTCCCGAGTGGGTCTGATATGAAAATCTAAGAACTATCTCTTAAACAAGGCTGTCACCAATAGAAACAAAAATAGAACAACAAACTAATATAAATTCAAGCTGGTTAAATTCCAGCAGTGGGTAGGCCCCTAAAGGATTTAATCGTGAAAGGTGCAAGTTGTTTTTTTAAGGTAGGACTAAAACCAACCAATAAATAAGAAACACAACAGTAGCCAAATGGCTGTGAAGGGAAACTGAGACAAATTAAATGACTGTGTAAATAATGTTATCCAACCACCCAACAGAAAAATCTAAATCCATGTTAGCTGACAAACAATTAGAGATATTTCTGTATCTGTCATACCTGGGTAGGAAGACATTGTAGAGATGTTTGAGGATGGTCTGAACGTACAAATTAGGTTCTTTGACCACAGGCAGAGGCATAGAGTCCCTGGGACATACCAGAGCCATCATCCAGTCTGTGTACACATCCACACACAGCTTAACAGTATCCCCTTCTAAGGGTAGAGTGAGCCCATAACACAGCACCTCCATGGTCCACTTAACCTAGAAAAAAATGAACATAAAGTCACTCTGACTTTCAGGTGTATTATGAGTTAAAAAAAACCTCTCAAATATAGCTGTAGAAATGCATTTCATAACTGTGCTTTACGTTGTTTACAAAAAATGTTTTAAAGCATAACTTTACATGTAAATGTCTAGTACTGAGGATGTTGATTGAACAGTGAGTGACAACAACAAACTATGTGCATTGCCTGTCATATGAATGATCTCTCTCTATGCTCTTTGGTGTGGCATTAAAAAGTGGCAATAAATGCATTGATTTTCATTATAATAGATTCGAGTGACTGTCATCTTTACCTCCTTGTCTGTCTTTAAGATGTTTTCTGTGGCCACTGGGCTAACAGCTGTACCCAATGGCTTGACAACAGCATTGGCCACCTCCATACCCACACCAGCAGGATAAGTGTGAAGGACACTTATGTGGCCCTGGTCACTTTGCACCACCAGGTGCAGCGATCGCCACTCGGAGTACATGCTGCTGATGTTTGCTGCACTCCCTACTCACACCACCTGCCTCCCCCTGCAGACATACAAACATATCTAGTTTGTCATGAGGCAAGCTCAAAGCAATTATTTCACAACATGGTTTCCCAGTATCTGCCTTTATCCTATATAAAATTTTCCGTGTCTGGCAAAACAGTCAACTAGGCACAACGTCGCTGAAAAGTAAGGTCAATAAGACCTCTGGGATCCCAACCAGGAAATGGCTATTACAATGCTAACATAAGCTAGCGGTCACTAGCTATCGCCGAAATCATCACATCTTTCCCTTCAGCAAATGTTGACGGATGACGGTCTTACATTTCAACAGGCTGACATGGTGCAAAACAAGGAAAATTGTGGAAAAACACACGAAAAATGATTCGGAACGTATAAATCATTGAATTGAATACCAATTACGTTATGGGCGATTCAGTATTGCTAACATGCTAACACTCATCTGCTGACATTAGCTTAGCAAAACTGGCTGTCATCTGGACTAGCTGACATAGCAATGACGTTAGCATTCGCTAGCTAATCAAGAAACCAAGAATTTTACCTGAACCAACTGGAACTGATATCATAACAGGGCTATAATAATCTCAAATTTTGTTTATCCACGTATCGCCGTTTAGATCACAACAGAACCCATCTTCACAAACGTCAAAGCTTGAATAATGCAGCACGGTTTACGTAGACCTCTCAGCTAGCTGTAGGAGGAGAACGAAATTCTGGTAGTTGACGCCCCCTAATGTGATGCTACCGCTGATTTGATGGAGAAATTACCCAGATTATGGAGTCTCTACATATATTGCTTGATGAGGAGGACTGCTTACTTTAATAAAGCACCAGCGTGAATGTGGCTTTTAATCAAATAATAATGAAGATGAATCCCTGTCTAAACTTCTATCAATGTCAGTTGGATTCCATTCCCAAATAAGTGAAAATGGTTAATTTTGGGACTTCAAGGCGTCCCAGGATCGATCCCACCGTGGGTCAAGAAGGGAATCTGGTCTTAATCCCCCACACTCATTCTAAACCCATGTCCAACCCCACAACGTGAGGACTAACTGAGATGCATAAAGATTTACCTTTATTTAATAGATAATCATCTTTCAAGTAGAAAGAAAAATGATTACTTCTCTCATCTTGATAACAAGAAACAACAATAGAAATAATACGCCCCATTTATGTTTGTGTCCACCACCACAACATGGGGACTAATCATGTCACATAAAAATGGACTTGGATTATTACTGTTGCTTTTATTTATCAATCAACCACTTATCCAAATCAGGCCATTCAGTCATGCTGGAGCCTATTCAGCGTTTATTGGATGAAAGGCGTGGAAACATAGGACAGGTGGACTCTAGACTTTTGGCAGGGCCTTTTCTTTTAGGATCTACTTCTTGTGAAATAATCTGGCTGCTGCCATCAGACAATCAGAATATGTTGAGTCCTTTAAATCTCAATTTAAGACTCATCTTTTTGCCTTAACCTGTAAATAGTGACTTTACATTATATGATTCACACACAGTACTGCATCGCGAGTGGGAATCTGTCTCAATGAGTTTATCGAGTTCTGTTCTCTGCTGACGACATTAGACAGTATACAGCATATGGTATTGACTAATTTAAACTGTTCTCTCAAATAGTTTCTCTTGCTGAATGGATGTCTTTTTTTCTCTCATTTTCTATGGTTCTAAGACAAACCTGGGAGACGTGTAATCAGTCCTACTGTGGTGGTCCAGTCTACGATGCCTGGGTTGTCGTTGGCTACCACCTCTTCAGCATCCATCTGTCCATCTGTCCATATTCTACTTATGATGTGACTTAGCCTAGTGGCTTGATCTGGCATGTTTGCATTCTAGATGCATATCAATTAGCACTGTCACTACAAAGGAGGTTATCATTATTATCAATATATCTTTTGTAATTCCACTATAATTCTCTTATCATCTTGGTATTGTATGCTTTGAATTGTTTTATTCTGTGTACACATCCATAGTATGGTTGTCTGCCTTGGGAGAGAAATCCCTCCTCTGTTGCTCTCCTTGAAGTTTCTCCTTGTCAAAGGGGTTTTAAGGGACTTATTCCTTATCCGATGAGCGTCTAAGGAAAGTCCACAGGGGCAAATTGTTAATTTGTGATACTGGGCCATACAATAAAATAGACTTAACGTGACTTGCCTGCACTCTCTTCTTTACATCTCTTCCACATTCCCTGTTACTTTGAACAGTTGACCCCAAGTACGTAAACTCCTCAACCTTCATCATATCTACTCCTTGCATCGTCACCATTCCACTTTCTCCCCAATCCATCTTGCTCCTACTGACTTTTTATTCCTCTTTTCTCCAGTTCTCACCTCCACCTAACCAGGGTTTTCTCAACATGCTTGATACGGATCACAATGTCAACCGTGAACATCATAGTCCAAGGTCTCGTCCATCACCTGTTCATCACAATTGGAAACGAGAAAGGGCTCAGAGCTGATCCTTTATTTAACCCTACCTCCACAGTGAACTTACCCATCATTCCTACCACACACCTCACCTCTGTTCACATCCTTGATAGGTCAGATGCTGGTTTGAAAGGGGGGTTAAAGAGGCCATTTATGCTATGAGGGAATGGCTATCTTTGAGGGGGGGCTGAGAGTATATCTGTCATCATCTTACAATGCCGTGATTGCGAATATTCCACGATTCTCTATGAACAGTACTCATTACCCCGGATGTAAAGTCAATGACCAACTCGCGTATGAACCCAGCCTTCTGTTGTGTGGTATCACTGCATTGTTTAAAAGGATGATGATGCTGCAGTTAGCTCAGACTGAAGAAGTCACCTGTTTGAGTGACGGAATGTTTCTGAATAAAATTCTGATCCAATTGAACCGATTCACCTTTTTTGGGGGATTCTCTTACCCGGATTATTGAGCATACATAAGGACACGTGTTATGGTAGGGATAGCTCTGTCTTCCCCAGTGTTTTTAATACAGTTAATCAGTCAGCTGTTGACCACCTGCTAGTTTTATTAAAAACAAATTGGAGACATGAGAGCAGATTTAGCCTAATAATTAGGAGTTAACATCTCAGTCATCTTTAGCGCTATATTAGTCGTAGTCTCCTGAGAGTCAATCTTCTAGTCATGCTGATTTGTCACAGTTGAAGGCCGTTTTGCCGTCTGACACCAGAGCTCCAGCGTATTTCAGGGATGGTCATACTGATGCGTTCTCTGTTCATGTCAGGTGGGACATGGTGAAATATAATCTGAATAAGGTGAAGTGTGACACTCGTGCTGATATGTTTGACTTCATCATATCGAGACTAAGAGGCCAAGCTAGGGATGTGGTCAAGGTGTCACTCCACAGCCATCCACAGCTGTATCTGACATATTGAAAGGTCATTTTAATTCGTTGTCATACTCCAATTTACTCATGAAATATTTCCCTCCTCTCATTCCCCATGTTAATGAGAGTGATACGGATTATTGGATTTACGTCATAATCAAGTCCGTAATGCTTCTGCCGGGTGTCTCCGGAGTCAAGGTAGATCTGTAGAGGACCCCATCAATCACTGTCCTGACCCCATGTCATTCCAACTGAAGGTACCTGAGCAGTGGACTGCAGTTGAGGTACAGGAGCATCTGGATAGTCACATCAGGACAGTGAGGAAGATAGCAGCCCAGTCCTGACATGGAGTGGGTTTTTCACCTCACAGTCAGAGCCCTGTGACTGATTGCTGCTCCCTTTTCTATTCTGACATGGCCCATGCTACAGCCTCCTTCTGACTCATCTGTCTGTTTCTGCCCCAGCTTGCAGCCAGCATTGGTCAGACGATGTGATACTGAGTCGGCATAAGCATTCTCCCTTGTTTCCACCTCATATTGCTGTTTGCCATCTGGCTCCCACTGCCATTGACCCACTGGCTACCGAGTCAGTGTCCAACAGGTTCTGGCTATGTCAGGCCCATAATACAAAGGATAAAGTCTTATGAGAAGCACCGAGAGCTCATCTGTTCCAACACCTCAAATCCAGGGTGCGAGGAGTTTTTTTCAGTTGCTCAGTTGCATCATGCATTGGTCTGGTCCTGAACTGCCTAACAAGGTTTGCACCATTAAGCTACAACAGGCCGTCACCCTTGCACCACAGCTGGAGTATCTGGTGTGGGGAACGTTTCCCAGTAGTACTCCTGTATTGCCCGTGAGCGCTGTCACTGTGGAGCCCAGTTGTTCCCGTTCAACCCCTAAATACATCATTATTGGATGGGTTGTGGCACCTGTATGGGGGGACCACTGGGTCCCGATGGAGATCCTCAACCCGACAAACAGATCTGTGACATTACGTCCACAATGCAGATGTGGCAGATGTCTTTCCTTGTGTTGCTGCGGAGGACCTTCCTATCTTGCAGGATAGGCATACGCATCGGGCTGATCAGGCACCTGAAGCTGTCTCTGTCGCAGATCCCACCTCTGGTCCGTTTCAGCAGATTATGGACCACGGATGGGGAGACATCGACCTTGAAAACTGGGAAATTGTCAGATGAATGGAAACAGTGGCTGACTAACCTTATGCTCACTAATCAAGATGTCTTCTCTGAGGATAATCTGGATTGTGGGGAAATGAAGGAGTTTGTTCCTCTGTGTCCCTCCTGCTCACTATCATAAACGGAGAGAGGTGATGCTTGAGATAGAGTTGAATGGGATCATCGGTAAGCTAGTCAGTGAATGGGCTTCACTGTTAATCCTGGTCTGGAAAAAGTCGGGGGACTTGAGGATCTGGATAGACTTTTGCTGGTTTAGTAGCTTGTTCTTTTTGAGAAGAAGTTTTATGTTAACACTCGGGGTCAACAGTTGAAAAAAAATATTTTCAAGTTCAATTATACAGGTAGTCAACAAAGTCAAAATAGTGGCATCAGGTCATCTGGACATAGGTTTAACACAGAGCACATTTCAACATTCATCCGAATGTAAAGTAGATGTAATTTACATCTTGGTTACTTGAAATGGGAGCTGGGTGGGTCACATACTGGGCTGAGAGCTGAGGTCAAGAGTTGAAAATAACAGGGAGTGCAGGAGGAGGGTGAAGAAGAGAGTTCAGGTAGGGTGGAATGAGGGGAGAAGTGTCAGGGGTGGTTTGGGACAGAAGGGTACCAGCTGGAGATAAAAGGAAGGTTTACAAGATGGTAGTGAGACCAGCTATGTTTTAAGGTTTGGAGACAGCGGCACTGCAAGAAAGACAGGAGGTGGCAGAGTTGAAGATTGTAAGATTCTTGATGGGAGTGACAGAGAAGGACAGGATTGGGAATGAGTGCATTGTAGTAGCCGCAGTAGCTGAGTGGGTAGAGTGCGTGCACTGACAAATCAGAGATGGCAGGTTTGAATCCACTGTGGGGTGTTAGGAAGGGGATCCAGCCTTAGTCCCCCAAGCTCCGTCTGAGTCCGTGTCCACCGCCACATTGGCGGGGACTAATCGTGTTGCATAAAAACAGAACTTTATATGAAAGGAACAGCTGAGGTTGGACTGTTTGGAAACGAAGCAAGAGGGGCAAGACTGAGATGGTTTGGACATGTGTAGAGGAGAGATACTGGGTATATTAGGTGAAGGATGCCGGATATGGA
>OMLC01067563.1:0-11280 GCA_900302585.1 Regalecus glesne | reverse complement strand
GACCCCACATTTAAGAGGATCAATATAAAACTACAAACCGCTTTGAATACCTCTAGAGACATTCTGTATTGACTGGGATCTGGTGTTAATAGAATGAGGTGATATTTTCAGCTACTCCACTTGAAAAAGCTATTCGGGTATTTCCGCAAAAAATATTGTATTTCTGTAAAGTGGATAGATTGGTAAATTCGAAATCAATGCTGAAGTTTATATTTAAAGCTAATAAGTCAAACAGAAAGAAATGAAATATCCATTTAGTTAAAATCCACAAACGAGAGAAAGTATCTCTTGAACTCCTCTTTAGTTATCAACATGAATATCCTGTTGAGTAAGCATCGATCATGTCCTCGATGTCCATGTTACGGATTAAAAAGAGCTGTTAATCCATGTATATACTGCTCTATGTCTTACACATCAGAAACATGTACGACAGGATTCACAAATTACCAGGAAACTCGAATTTAAAACAATGGCATGACAAGGAGGTTGGTACCGGCATGCATGAATAGCTCAACTCACTGTCCAAAAACCTGATGGCCCCATACTGTTGCCTCCAGACATATTGACTTGTCATGTAGCAACGATGTCTCTGAAACCTTAGAAGATCAGGCTGGGTAGTGACATCCCCTCCCTTAGGTTCGGTTACATGGTAGGTAAGCCATTGATCCCCCAGCAGTTACAGAGCTCCCTGTTGAGTATCCCTATCCAACCTCAGCCATATGGGTCTGACACCCTGGTGGGCCATTGATGGACTATCCAAAAACTGGCAAATATTGTACGACAGGCTCTTTCACAAAGGAGACGGTACACACCCATCACCATCCTGCTTGATCAGCGGCTTTCCGTGTCCAGATTAATTATGCCCCTCTGTGTCTCCCTGGTTTTGGACATGGTGTGATCTGTAATCATGCCACCTCGTTGTACATTTAGCAAAAGAAACTTTCATTGAAAAAGACCCCATGCACCAACATGTAACTTGATCCATGACGTATTAATTTGAGAGGCCTACTTGAATTGTGGACCCATTAATGGGAATAGCAGGAATTAACCGGTGGAATTAAGTGGCTGTTTTTCAACAAACCACTGTCATCACAGAAGAGTGTTGTGGACTAGTCATGTCTAGACGTTAAGTGTTGAGTATGGAAGATGAAAAATAAGGGAAGAAACAGAAAGATGGACTCGATTTACAAGACTATGGAAATAACCAGGAGGTGGGCTAGCTTACCAAGCTAGCAGGCTAGCAATTAGCGGTTCCCTCTGAAAAGGCCTCAGCAGCATGTGTCTTGGCCCCCAGCAGTCTCCAAATTTGCATTTTATTTCAGTTTGGATTGATGATGGATGGATCCGCAAAAATAAGAATAAGTTGGTTCTCCTCAGAGTCCTTGAGCTGGAGAGGTGTGTACCTGTGGTTTCCTGAGGAGCGTTTCCCAAAGTGACATCTCCTGTGCAGCGCTTGTGCAAACTGCCGCCACTAGCTAACTCCAGTGGATGCACAAGCACTTCATGCTGACGTCCTCTTATCAATACTGCCCAGCCATACATCTTCATTATTTCTCAATGAAAACCAGTCCAAAGTATGCAAGGAATGGAGGAAGGGGAAAAACAAGGACGTATAACCCCCATGTGACTTCTAACAAGAGCACACATTAAAACTACACTAATGACAGTTAGATACCAGATTAACCTCATCTGTTTATTTAATTTAAGGCTGCGGTCATTCAGCGGTAGAGCACGCACCTCCAGGCAGGTTTCACAGGTTTGATCCCATCACGGGGCATCAGGAAAGGTCATCTGGACTTTAATCCATCGTGCTTGGTAAATCTTGGGCATATGTTGTAAAGAGCTTTGTGATAATGGACTATACAAATAAAATTGACTTGACTTGGTCACCAGGCTAGAACAGCGGCGTATAAAAACGCGTCCATTTACCATTCACTGTACAGCCACTACCAGAAACGTGAGACTGACGATATAAATTTTTAGCCCTAGCAAATAAACTCAAGCTCCTTTCAAGAGAGTCCTCTTTAACAGATGCAGTGCGGCTTAAGAGTTTTACTCTGATTTTGTGGATGATTGATTAATAGACTCTTTAGAAAATGTGATCTTCCAGAGAGAACAATGCAGATGAAATTATTTATACTGAAACAAACCAGTACCCTCAACATCCCGCGGGACTGACACGAGTCTCAATGTGTTCCACATGGAGTAACTGTCCAGGTGGATGAAAGAGAGGGCTGTTTTGCACCGGTCTCTACCTATATAGTCTGTACCTCTAATTCCCCCGGGCTGAGCGAGCAATGGAGGGAACCAGGGCCAGAGCGCCTTATCAGCTCTAATGATGAGACAGCTGGAGACCATTTTCCAGCTGGGTTAGGCTAAGACATTGAAACCCTCACGGACTATCCTGCCCAGTCTCCTGGTGACAAGGATGGATGGGACTGCTCCAACGTTAACCATTCATTCAAATCTGATGTGATTGCCTTTTCTGAGCAAATGCTATAATTTCACTCACTCTCGGTTATCTTCCACTGAGAGTTTGAGTTAAGACCAGCCTCATTGTTGAAAAAATGGCCTGTCATTGTAGGATTTTTAAACTTTTCGTCTGATGAAAGCATAATGTTAAAATCAAACAGTGATTAATGTTGGCTGTGATTATAAAGAGTCTCAGCTGAGATGCCGTGGGGTGAATGATGAATAGATGTGTGTTATTTCCTCTAAACTGGACGGATTTGATACAGTACGGTATTTTCGCCTGCTAGAGCGGACGCTGGGATAATAAACGCGGAACTGATCTGCACTCATATTTCACCAGTCACAGGAGGGTACCTCCTCAGTTACTGTGAATTGATTTGGCTTAGATTCACAAATGGAATCTAAATTCCTTTTCAAGTGATAGAATCTATTTTTCTCAACACCACCTTAATCTGGTTCCTGTCAGATAGAAGAGTGTTGAGACTCCTTCCTCTTCCCCCTATGCCTTCATAAAATGTCGTCAGTGTTGCTTTGCAGCGTGCTAGTCTTAAAGCTCTGCCATGTACTCACAGAAACACCCTGGCAGGAGTTCCAGTTGAAAGTGAGCTGCTACTGTATGGACGTGGCTTAACAGCTTTTACCCTGCTTTCCTAGCACTATGACACTCTCTGGTCCTCACCCTATCAACACCCCACCATCCCCGTCTGCCTCCCCTGGAGAGCGCTCCCCAGCCCCCTCATCCTCCCACCTTTTCCCCAGGACCCTGGCCAGGAGTAGTGCTGAAAGACTGAATGGTGGGAGATGGAGGGGTCTGCGCTCCCATCACAGCGCTTGTCTTGGCTGGCTGCAGAGGCAAAGGGGCCATCGTGCACAGATGCTGAAGCCACATCATAGTGATGCATGTCTCTGTTGATACGCTGGACGTCTTTACATGAACCAGAAAATGTGTTATCTGATGGAGCGCTCTCCTAATTCCAGACCCCCACTGCTATCCCACCAAAAGGCATCAAACATATGTGCCCTGGGAGTCGGCCAAGGAGAATGAGCTAGACTTTACTTTATCTACTGGCCAAGTGTAGGAGCAACTCAAGGCAAACTTTAACCCGTGCGGAAAGCATGGATGACCCATCCAGAGCGTCCGGGTTGGACTTAGAGTGGTGAAGCTTACACCTCTGGTTGGACGGAGCGCTCTCCTTCTCAGACTGTCTGTCTCTAGCTTTTCTGCTTTTCTCCCCGTCTTTGTCTCTCCTCCTGTCTTCGAGCCTATAGCACTGACGTGTTAACGCGCTGCCCAGAAGTTTTCATTGAAGGCACCCGGTTTTCGACCGAAGCTCAGGACTTCCAAGCAGTTTGACTTGCACAGACTTTTCAAAGCAGATGTTTGCGACTTGAGCGTGGGATGGATTTGTTTCTCTGAAGTCTTCTTTTGAGAGGTGCTCATCCATCTTTGGTGAGCCGTGTTTCAGTACATCTTAATAAAGTAATCCCCTCCCTCATTTTTCTGTCTTTAGGAATGCTCTTGTTCTTGCGCTGTTCTTCTCTGTCGTGCAGGGTACCCGGACTATGATTTGTTTAGGTTTTAGATTTAGGGTTGACTGAGGTCATGACTCATCATTACTCTGAGTTGACGTGTTTTAATTTTCCCTCCGCTGGAGTTACGATATAATGGGAGTCCCACCGAGGGATACGTGCGGTAGAATCCACACAACGCGTCGGATTCTGTGCTATTCACGTATGATCATATCCGATTAAGTTTCATGGATTTTACCCAGCGTAGCGGTTCACGGTCTTCCTTAAGCCATGTAAATCTCATCCCATTAAGTCAGTAAGATGGAGCAAAGACTGTTTTCTTTCGATCCTAGCGAACCTTATCGCTCAACGTTGGCTAAAGATATACACTCATAATCCAAATAAGCCAAGTGTACCAGTGTAAAATTTCATTCATCATTCAGACTTTCCATTCATTAGACATTCATTCATTCTTCTCCTGACATATCGCCAGGCTTTCAACCACTGACCATGATAACTGAACTGATGGCCAAAGGTTTCAGCCCCTCCCTTTGAAACGCTGACCTGCTCTTCAAATGTTTAAAGAGTCTATTGCATCATCAGTCCTCGCCCACACATGCATGTTTGGGTGAATCTGGGGGTGCGTGGGGGTGGGTGTCCCGATACATCATGTGTTTAAGCAGTGTTGGGGAGGCCGGGGTTGTATGGGGTTAATGACTGGCCCTTGCTGTGGGCTGTGCCGGCTTTTGGAAAGGATAAGACTGGCGATGTAGGGGCATCTGCTGCACAGGGGTCACATCACTCACATCAAAGGAGGCTGGGAGTCTAGGTCAGTGTGTTTGGCCATGGGGTGGTGAATTTAACAGAGGGCTTTCTTCAGGGGAGACAGGGAAAGGAAAAAAGCAGGTTGGAAGGCAGACGGATCGAGGAGAGAAAATCCAAAAAAATGTGGAATGAGGATGGAGAACATGGAACTCACGGAAAAACACAAATAGACATACTAACTGAATGAAGAGAGATGTGCAATATAATTTCTGCGTGTTTGGGATTTCCCTCAGATATAACATTTCATCCACAATGATGACACCGCATCATCCATCTCTCTAATCATCGCAAGTTAAAGGCACAGATAGTGGAGATGAAAGAGTTTTGGCTACGTTCCTACTTCAGATATTTGGTGCTACTCTCTCTGGCTGCTAGGTTATGATGTCAACAGCTCATTTATGCAAGTACCGAGACTACCGGAAAGCTCCAATGAGATTGAAACTATGCCTAACAATATTTCTGCTCGGTGGAGAATAAGATATATATTCAACAGGATTTGCCATTGGCTGACATCTTATGATGCAACGTTAAACTTATACATGTTGTTAAAGTTCTTTATAGGTGGCTTTGCAGACACCCTCCAAGAAAACTACTAAGAGGGAATTTTCTTATTTTACTTTAAGATTCAACTTAATTACCAAATAGAATAGAATTGATTTTTTTTAGTTGCCTGGGTGAATTTGTTCTCTGTATTTAACCCATCATATTGTATAGGATATTGTATAGTGAACACAGCCACCATGCAGCATTCAGGAAGCAATTAGCGGCTCAGTGTCTTACCCAGGGACACCTTGACAGACTTTCTGGAGAGACTATGGCTCAAACCACCGATCTCCGATTACTGGATGACCGCCCTACCTCCTGAGCTGTGGCACCCATCTAACAAAATGGTAAATAGCACTTTTCTAGTCTTTAGACCACTCAAAGCACTTTACAATGCATTCCTCCCATTTACCCATTCATACACACATTCCTAGACTGATGGCGGTGGCTGCCATGCAAGGCACCGGCCTGCTCATCAGGAGAGCTTAGGGGCTCAGTGTCTTGCTCAAGGACACTTTGCCATTTTCTCTGAAGGAGCCAGCAATTGAACCTAGTAAGGTGATCTAGTAAGGATCGAACAGCGTGTGTATGTGCCCCAAAGTAAAACTTAAGTCTGACAGAATGTAGGTGCTAGTGACTTAGGGCCCTGTTGTGGTGGTGGTAATAGGCACATTTCATTGGTTGAGCGTAGCGAGCATGAGGGAGTTTAGACCTGAGTGAGGGAGCTCAAGTTGACTGAACAACAACTGGGACCCAGTGGGGGGTAATGAACTGCAGGGTGACTTGAGCCGTTTTTGGTTGGTTGAAGATCAGATATGCCAACGTGTTCTGGATCATCTGCAGAGGTTTGAAAGTGCATGTAAGGAGCCCTGCCAGTAAGGAGTTGCTGTATTCGATGTGCGATATGACAAGATCCTATAGCTGCATGCTTTGACAGGTAGGGTTTACTCTTTCTATTTTTGTAGAGGGCAAATCAACATGAGTGAGCAATGAAGGCCATAGAAACCTCAATGTTTAGTTGGTCATCAATCATTACGTCCAGGTTGTGGGCAGATTTTGTGGGCATGAGTTGGGTTGATTCAAACTAGATGTTTAACTGATGTTGTATAGAGGGACTGGCTGGAATGACCAGGAGCTCAGTCTTAGAGAGGTTGAGTTGAAGGTGGTACTTGTTCATCTATGCTACGATATCAGCAAGGCCTGATTAGGTACATGCTGAGACTGTGGTCTCCGGCAGGAATGATAGGAAGAGCTAAGTATTGTCAACTTAGCAGAGGCATGAGAATCTCTGGGAACAAATGGTTGCACCAAGTGAGGTGGTGTATACTGGAAAGAGAAGGGGATCAAGCACTGACCCTTGAGGCACCCCTGTGTATAAGCTCTGCGTTTAGATACTTCCTCCCCACCAAGATACTCTGAAAGATCTCCCTGAGATATGACATGAACCAGCAGAGGGCAGATCCAGAGATACTAAGCCCAGGTTGAGGGGAGAGTAGGATTTAATGGTTGACTGTGTCAAAGAAAGCTGATGGATCTAGTAGCAAAAAATACGAGTACTGAGCTCTAATTCTAGCTGGGCGCAGTGATTCAATGTTCCCTCGCCTTTTGGGATAGGCTCCAGCATGACCTACTGCCTGACTTAAAATAAGCAATTGACGATGGATGGATAGATGGTGAATGATAACTAAATGGATTTACATTTAATCGTTTTAAGGTGCAAATTGTTCTTCGGGGGTCAGTTGGATGTAAATAATGAATGTAGATCAATCCTAATACTGGAAATTAAGATAGTATTGTTATGAAGACACATTAAAATTAAAAGTTTAATCAATACAGACATAACACTTGGTAAAATGTATTGCAAGTATCGTGTAGTTTATGTACATGTGCTTATTTACAAAGTAATCCATGTCTTTCCATCTTCATTATACATTTTGACTGCTGTATAATAATACCTTGTTTTCTACATGGGTAAGATTAAGAAAAGATAAAAACTACTACAACAAAAGTAGACATACAGAAAGAAACGGGACAACCTAACATTATTCTACCTTTGATACATGCAAGAGTTGATTTACATTACTGGAAAAAATAAATACTATTGACAATAAAATTGCAATTACCTACAAGTATTTCAGAAATTACTCCTTTTCCATATGTAATACTGACCTCTTACATAAATCATAGTCTTGAATGTACTCTACCATTCATTGCTAGATTGGCCCTTCCCTCATCACTCGTTCTCTGGTCTGAGTAACTATTCATCTACCAGCTGACATTAGATTCTACAAGGGGATTGTCAGCCCATCCTCTTTAACATATCCTACCCCTAGAGGTGCTTTACACACAGCGATTATTTATTCTGATCCACTTTGATTGTCAGAGAAATGCCTTTATTGTGCATAATGGAAACATTGATGAAAATGCATATCTACTGGGTATAGCAAGAAAAGTAGTGACTAAAATCTTTCTCGACCTCCGGATGTGTGGAAGGACATGAACGAGTTGAGTCTATTGGAGCCCAGGCAACAGCCCATTTGCCCTCTTTGGCTGAGCTGCCCCTTGAAACACAAATCTGCATTTCCTCAGCCATTTGCAGCTATGAGATTTGCTTGGCCAATGGGAAGTCGTGTGATCGTGGATACAGGCCCTAATTGGCTAATTGGGTGTGGGCTGTCCTTTTTCCACGTTAGGGCAACAGCCCCTCAAAATGTCTGTGCACGTTAGTGGATATGAGTGTGGACATTTGTTCGATACCTCTTAAAAATTTCACCAGAATCAGTGATAATTCATGTCATCAGAGGAACAACAGGGTTTGTGGCATTTGAATGAGATCATTTTGCAATGCTGCAGGTGTTTTTCTGCATATGTGACGTTTTACTGTGACAGATCTGACACCAGAGTCCGTCGCCATTTCCACGCTCTTAGTTAGAGTGATAGTGTTGAGATGGATGTGAAAAAAAGATGATCTTAAACTACGTCCCATCAAGTTTCCAGTCAGAAGGGCTTAGATGTCGATCTGTTTTGATTCTCAGACACATCGCTGGAGGGTAAAGGGGGCTAAGCTAGCTCACCAGTAGAGTGCGCGCTTTGGAAACCGACAAGCCAGATGTTGCCAGTTCGAACCCACCATGGGGCATCAGGATGGGTATCAAAAAATTAATCCCCCAAGCTCCATCTAAGTCCATGTCCAGCCCCACAACCTGGGGCCTAATCATGACATGTGAAAGTGGACCGTGCTAAGGCCGCTTGTCAAAGAAGGAAAATCAAAGCATCCGGTCATGGTTCGTTGAACATTTTCGACTCAGAATTAAAAGAATATGAAGCACAAGTTAGCCGCTAAGCTAGTGCCGATCCATGTTACCATAGCAACTTGACGTGACCATGGTATGAATCCTGTAATGGACGACTCGTCGAGGATCATCCCTTACTCGTATTTTCCCTTCATCTTACTGTTGCTTCCGTACAACTTTGGTGCAATTCATCTCTCACTTTAAAAGAGAAAGGACATCGATGCAAATAACATTTCTAAGTATGTCGGCCAAGTTTCACAATTTGTGAGCAGGGTCACCTGCATGACTCACGCGACTCCCCGCTCGGGCAGCGTTGTTCTAGTCCGCATGAAAACAAGAATCAGATCACGGTGTTCACCTGATTCAAACCACTATCCCCATCTATTCACGGACGTTAAGTTTGAAGGTCAGGTGTGGATGCAGATACAGCCAGTGATCGTATTTCTGAATTATCTCATTGACAGAGTGGATGGAATGTCTCCATCCGCGTCCTCTTTTCTTAATGTACATGTTTGCCACAAGTCGAGTTAACTACAAAAAAAATAACATAAAACAAGAAGTCGAGCTATTATGCGAAAGAAGTTGAAATGAGTCTTTTCGACATGACCTAACACATGTACAACTCTACAAAACAAAAGAGCGTCGTCTTATTTCGACGATAACAGGCATCAACGTTCATACATCAAACTTTGAAACGCATCACCGCAAGACGACAGCTTGACGAAGGGTCTGTCCTGAAAGAGCCAAAGCAGGGTCTCTGTTCCTTGTGGCTCTTTTCGCTCCTCGTCCTCCTCATGGCATGTCCACAGCATGCACACTCTCAGTTCTTAGTAGTCTCCGTGTGCGCTCTCCCCCCAGTTTTTCCTTGCTCATGCTAGTGTTGATCGGCCATTGTTCAGACTCCCACCGGACACAAAGTCCAAGTCATATCCCATGTCATTGACATTTTAGACTTTTGACCTCTAATCTCACTAGAACGGACAGAAAAACATATCCTGAAAATATAAATATAGATTTATTTCAACCCCTTTCTGGATTGGATTGTTTTTTCCCCATTTCCTTGTAATGTCTCCATACGTCAACCGGGAGGCTCTTTTAGCTGCTCTCATTCCATTCTGGCATGATGCTGACGCTATGCACCGCGTGGTACTGGTGGGGGGACAGTGTACGTGGGATGCTGTGTGAGTACAGGTATTCGTTTCCCTGCAGACCCGCGGTGGGTGACTGGATGCCATTCCCAGGGCTGCACTGGCGGCCCAGAGTCTGGTGAGCCATGGAGCCTTGGTACATGGCAGCATGGTGGGCATCACCTAGCTGTGGGGAGGCGTGACCTCCCACCCCACCCAGTCTGGACACCAGAGACCCTGAGGTGAAGTGGGCAGAGAAGTGCTGGTAGGGCAGCCTCTCCATAGGCTGCATGGTGGTAACAGAGCAGCTTCCGTAGGGGGAGACACTGGCCCAGGTGTTGCAACTGATATCCTCCAAGCTAGGTACAGGCTCAGCGCCCTGGGAGGCGGTGGCATACATACAGGCTTGTCGCTGGCTTGATTCGCTGCGAAAGGGTCCACCGGCAAGGCTGAGGCTTTGAGGGTAGCCCACTGGACGGTAGTAATGGTCCTCCTCACTCGATGAGCTCTCAAGATAGGCTTTCTTGTAACTGTGCTCACCGGAGTGGCAGTCATCCTCCACTGTAAGTAGATTTTGAAAGATTTAACAGTAACACCACATTAGATGCATTTTCCCCTCCAGTGTTATCTCTCATTTCTATAACATTAATATTGACTCGCAAAATAGATTAATATTCTTCTTCTACATGAACCATTTTTGAGTAATCATAACGCACACATGCTCATCTGGGTTTATGCATCAGCGGTGGCATTGCCAAGGCAGACAAAACTTTACTGATGGACCAGTTAGAGATTATTGTTATCCTTCAGGCTGGTTTGACAGGGAGTCAAGAATAGTCCATCCATCCATCCATCCATCCATCATCATCAACTGTTTATCCAAAGTTGAGTTGCAGACTCATGCTGGAGCCTATCCCAGCACTCATTGGGTGAAAGGCGGGGGAAAAAGACCCTGGACGGGTCACCATTCCATCACAGAGCTTGAGCAGTTAGAGGTTCGATGTCTTGCTCAAGGACACTAAGACACACTTTCTGCAGGGGCCGGGTACGGAGCCACCATCTTACAATTACTGGATGACCGCCCTTATCTGTTGAGCCGGGCCTTCTGTTAATATTCATAAATAATAATAATCATAAAGACTAAACCTGAGCCCTTACAGTCAGAGGATGGTTTGTAGATCTCCCAGCACATGAAATATACATTTCCAAAAACTAAAATAATGCCCTGAATAAAATAAGATGGATATCAGTTGTGGTTAGTCCTGAGTTCATGTCACACACTGATCTTGTACCTTTCCTCTTGATGCAGTGATAGTCCTGGCTGTGCTCATGTGGCAGGGGGTAGGACCCTGACTGGGGCAGCAGATCCTGTGAGGTGCTCGTGACCCCATTCTCACACTGGGAGTACTGGGGGGCCAGAGGGTTGGGGGTGGCAATGCCTTGGATCTCCCCACTGAATGGGCTCTGGCTGGTGCCCACTCTCTGGCGCACTGTGCTTCGCGGGACTACCG
>OMLC01067559.1:0-12523 GCA_900302585.1 Regalecus glesne | reverse complement strand
GATAAGATACATGAGAAAACCTGGAGGCTCACTCTCATGGAAAGATATTGCCTTGAATCCTTTGCTACAGTTGCCATTTTGACAAAAGCTTGACAAGTTTCATTTGCGAGGAAAAAGTGACTTATTGATATAAATCTGTAGTCACCCCTGCCAAAAGGCCATAGCTTACCCTAGCACACTGCAGCTTTACATGGCGGCGTCCCCACATACATAGACTAGATGTAAGCGTTGGATGCTAAAGTGTCACTGATTTCCCACACAGATAGTCAAGTGTTTTGTTCTCTCCCATCCTTCATCTGCAAGAAATCTGCTGATGAGATTATCTCCTGGCTATGATCAGTCACTTAGAACGGAGGCCTGGCGGTGGATGCAATATGGTTCTGTTTGAAACGCTTCATTGAAAATTGCTCAGGGTCAAGGTCTTTTCTTTGAAAAAGAAAGATAAAGAGATACCAAAGACTCTTATAATGGGAAAATGGATAACATCACTCATACCAAGCATCTTTTTAGGATCAATAATCCAGGTAGTCAAAAGGGTCAAAATAGGTTGAATCTGGTCCTCTGAATGTTGCTTTTAAAACCCAGGAGGACATTCCAACATTCGTTAGACTGCCATCTTCAGCTCCGAGTCAAGAATGTGAGCAAATTAAATCCCTGGTAATGGACAGAGATGTAAATTAGGGTGCTCAGACATATTTAGGCAAAACAATGCCAAAGTGGATGAAAAGAAAAACTTTTTATGCCAAATAATCCAGTCAGACCAAAAAAGACAATTTTATTTTCATCAACTTTGACATTATTTTGCCTAATTAAGTGTCAGTACCCCAATTTACATCTCTGTCCTTAACCAAGGATTTAAGTAGCTCAGTTTCTTGACTCCGAGCTGAACATGACATTCAGATGAATGTAGAAATGTCCTCCTAGTTTTTTAAATCTACATTCAGATGACCAGATCCAACCTGTTTTGACCATTAATGTTAACTTTAAATAAACGTATTTCTCCCTCTTCCGTTTAGAATTGGGTTCAAACTAAAATATTTTCCGCTGTGCAGAAATCTCGCTGTAAATGTTCACGTCCATGTGTGGTGCGTCTTCTTGTCAGGAAAACAAACTTTCGACCACTAGATGGCGTAAGATAATCCGTACTCCAAGATGGAGCTATTTCCCACCACCAGTCTGCCGAGTAATGTGATTTAAACCGTGAGATGGGAGCTAACAGTACTTGTCAGTTTTCTGTGGAAAACAAGTCTACAGTTTACAGTTGTGTATTTACAGGGTGTCAGGGAAACGGTGAAGGATTTTTATGGTCACGACAGACAGGATTTTAAAAAAGTAGGATGAAGCTGACAGATCTCAAGTCAAACATTTATGGTAGGGAGACTGTGAGAAGATCAAGGAATGCTCGACTTTTGCATTAGGACCTTCAACAGAACTTAACGAGGCCTCAATGTTTGTATGATTTTCTTCTTGACAGCCCTCAGAGAAAGAGTTTTACTTCGGTGTTCTTTTAAAATACTTCATTTAAGCTAAACTTAAGCAGGCGTACTTTCATTTTACTTTTGCCGTACCTTCAAAATAGAATACTTAAAGTGTAAATTCCCGTTGCAGACGCGTTGAGTACTTTTTGCAAAAGACAGTAACGACACCGTAGGCAGATACGTCTTTATCTTTGCTTTGACTTGAATATCCTCATGGACATTATTCCAGCTTTAGTCAGTACATTTTAGTTTCCCTGAAAAAAGAAGTAATCCCTGAACCTAAAATGTTTGAATACTTACTTTGGAAATGCACTTTAAACATACTGTTTTGTGAAGGAACGGGTCACGTAACCAAGTCCACTTTGATATTAAATGTAGCTTGTATTAAACTAGGAAGGAAACAAGGGTGTGTGAATGTACCACCTGCAGACTCAAGGTGAATGTGTCCATATTTCTAATGGGGTTGGAGAACACCATCCCAAACTTAGAAGGCTTGTGGTTCTCTATTGAAACACATTGCAAGGGGGCTGTGATCTTTTGATGCAGAGAGATCCTTATATAGAAGTAGGGAATTCCTTCCCTTGAATAAAACATTAAGCATCCACATTCAGGACGTGTCCTCTGTGAGGAATGAGTATGTGCTCCGTGAAAAGAGGCCGATTTAAAGAAAAACAGCATTGCAGTTACATGAACAGCACATCCATGCCATTAGTGAATCTGGCCATTTATCATTTCTGAACCCCAGCTGATTTACAGACTTATAGAAAGGTCTGAGAGGGGGAAAGAGAGGAAATGTACAGAATGACGAGGCAGGGGATGGTGTAGAATAGAAGACAAAAATAACAAAGGCATGGGACTGTCTTTGTGTGGTACTTTCCGCTTACTTACATAAAACCCTCTCTTCCCTCTCTCGAATCCCTTCCTTCCTCACACTCTGCTCCTCCTCCCTCTCCCTCAGTGGCCAGTTGGTAGGCTCTGCAAAGCCTAGCAGCCGAAGTCCCTTGACGGAAACACAAGAAGGAAAAGAGAGCACTTTGACACCGGTGGAGCAAGAAACGCACTCTGTGCGAGTGTGTGAGTGTGTCTGTTTGGAGGAGTCTGGCTTACTGTGGTGTCTGTCTGGTAGAAGATGATCTGTGGTGGACCCCAGCATCTCCGCTGAACTTCCAGAGAGCATCAGTCATTCATCAGCTCTATTTCTGTGTCTTTGTGAAACTCTACGTCCCATCCCCTTTGGCTCTGGATTCCTCAGCACCATGAGCTCTTCAGCAGCCAATAAGCGTCTGACCTGTGAGTATCCCTCAAAGCATCCTTTTTTTCCAACTCTAAACTTTAAAGGGGATTTTAAAATAACGTCATGTTGTATTTATGTATGTATGTATGTATGTATGTATGTATGTATGTATGTATGTATGTATGTATGTATGTATGTATGTATGTATGTATGTATGTATGTATGTATGTATGTATGTATGTATGTATGTATGTATGTATGTATGTATATCATGCTTTGTTCTGAGTTCATGATAAACAGCAGCCAGAATTAAATATTTGTCCACGGGCTTTGGACCTAAATGAAATCTGACTGTTTAAACAGAAAACTTGCCACTGGGAAACCGCGGAAATGTGCCGTCATGAACACATATACCCTGACTCAACCTCACATACACACATATAGACTTTAATTTGTGAATATGTGCCACCAGAGCCCCGACCACGACCAGACACATCTCCAGTTGTTACCCACACCCTCTCCTGTTTCCCTCTCTCCTCTGCACTCAGTCAGGATTCCTCCACCTCACTCTGTCCATCCATGCATCCGTCTGTGTCTCAGCATCAATCTCTGTGTCAGGCGCTCTCTCATTCTATTTCCTATCTCCTCCTCCTCTAGCAGTTTGTCTTGCCCAGTCGTCTACTCTTTACTGCCTCATCTGTCTCCTTCTGTGTGTTGGCCTGTCCGCCTCTTCCTCTCCCTCCGCGTCCGTCCATGCTGCCTCATCAGTCGGTCTCCCCGTGTTGTCCTGCCTCCCTAGCTCTATGATCCCGTCCCTTCTCTCTGTGGGGCAGTCTGTGTCTGCTCAGTCGGGCAGCGTTGTGGTGTCGGGAGGTGACAGACGGAGGATAAGGAAAGCCCCGACTGCTTTCTGCTAGCCTGCAATCAGGTCATGGCTCATTCTACCAGTGTGAGCACAACACGGGTGTGGATGTGATGGTAGGGGACCGGGGGTCAGTCTAGGTTTCATTATATCCAGTGACAAGTAGAGGGATGTCACTCTTCCCCTTCCTGCTACCTGTCCTCAGAGGAGGTCCAGCATTCCTACTGAACCAGCCCCTCTGAACCCCCGACTCAATTAAGTCAACTCGCTCCATCTCCTCATCTCAGTTCTCTCGATTCCTTTGCCCTCTCTCGTTGCTTAAAGGGAAACTATCACCACACTCCACTTTCTGTCCGTGTGCACCATGCTGTAGGGATCACACTCCACAAGCAGCCACAGGACCAATCAGGCTTCAGCATGTCGCCGAAATGGTGCTGGAATTGTGCAAAAAAGTGGCATCGTTGTCAGACAATCTATGAATCGCTGTCTTCAAATGTCTTTGTGTGGCATTCATCACAACAGCTGCACATGGCACGGCGGCATGGCCGTGCCATGTGCAGCTGCCACGAAGCCTGCTGCTGGCAAGCTGCACCATGGGAATGCTGTTCTGCCGGCGAGGTCTCGTTTCCGTGCCAAACATACCTTTTGGAAGTTTGGCCAGAGAGTGGGAGCTTGGTCTTATCAGACCGTAACACATTTTTCCACAGGGCTTTTGGAGACGCTGTGTATCGTTTAATGAAATTTAGCTGGGGTGGGAGGGGTTTTATTCTCTCCAGACATAAGACAAATATGGCTGACTGTTGGACGGCGCGGTGCTGGAGCGGTTGGCACTGTTGCCTCACAGGAGGAACGTTCTGGGTTCGATTCTGTCCCAGGTACTTTCTGTGTGGGATTCCTGTGGGAGCTCTGGTTACCTCCCACCATTATAAAGACATGCATGTTGGGGGTCAATACTCCTGCCTGTGCCCCTGAGCAAGGCATTGGGGCAAAGAACTCGAGTTGGTCTCCAGGTGCTGCTCAACACTCCTGTACAATAGGATGGGTTGGATGCAGGAGACAAATTTCATTGTACGAGTTTACGATGAGAAAGTTTCTTCTTTCTTCACACGTAGGGACCGACCAGACTGGGCAGAAATTCCTGCAGGGCCTTTAATGTTGCTGCCAGCCTCCTGGCAGCCTCCCTGACCTGTTTTCTGGTTGTCCTCTCATGATTTTTAGAGGGATGTCTTTATCTCGGTAACGTCACTTCTATGCCATATTTTCCTCACTCGACTGTCTTCACTGTGTACCACAGTACGTCTGACATCTGGAAATGATTTGGGACCCCTGTCCTGATCGATGCACTTCAACGATAGGACCCCATTCATGCTTTGTAAGCTTGTGATGGAACATGGCTTTTGAAGTTCGATACAGCCGAGGAGAAATAGAGCTGCTCTGTTCGGTCATTATCTGTTATCCATCTGAAACCTCTCCATCTGTTTACCCGGTCCTTCCATTCTCCTCGTCCTCTTTCCCTTGATCACCCTTTTCGATGTCCGTCCCTTATTTGCTACAGTCCATCCATCTCAAAGTCCCCGTCACCTTGTGCTCTCCCTAACTATCAGTCCGACTCAACCCCTTGTCCTCCGTCTAACCCCTCCCATCGCCCTGTCCTCCTCTCTGACTCAGTTTATCTCAGTCGCAGTTGTGTCGACTGGCTTTGTGCTTGGATGGAGATATTCCCACACTTCTGCCCCCCGGTTCTGGGGTCAGTGGGAAGGCCATGGCCAGGCCTCATGCCAGGGGCTGGGACTGTGGGCAGAGGTCTGGGCATGAGCAGGATGGATTAGTTTTGACAAAACAAACAGAGAACTCTGTTGCTCGGGGCAGGATTTTGTTTTGTTGTTTACTGGAATGCTTTTAAAAGTTGTGCGGGTCTGTGGCTCAGAACTGGACCCTGTGGACCCTGAACATGCCAGTATGCTAACTATTCATTGTCACAGGCACTGGATTTATAGTTAATGCATGTGGTACTTTGCATAAGATGGATGGATTTGGTGGACTTCAAAAACAGACATGCAGAAAAGGCCTTTTGAGCCCCAGAATGATGGCAGGACTTTGATAATTACATCAGAGAGACCAGGGCACTCTGGGGACAACCACAGAGGTCAACCTTTGATTCCTCCGAAAATGAGAAAAAACACTTTGAATCACGAGTGAGCGTCAAACAAGGAGTTGGTTTGCGCTTACATATGCTTTAACAATAGAAAACCTAGAAATGTGCATGTGTTATTCTATGTGAAGTACCAAGGTGATTAGATGAGAACCATTCGTCCATCATCAACCAGGGCCGTGGAGCCAGGCTGGAGCCTGTCCGAGCACTGTTAAGGACGAGAGGGGGGAAACTCCCTGGACAGGTCATAACTGCAGGACTTGAGCAGTTAGGGGTTAAGAGTCTTGCTCAAGGACACTTCAACAAATTTTCTACAGGGTCTCCCAACCACGGTCAAAGGTCCAAAGCTAGTGGGACATAATTAGCTAAGCCTCACATGGGTGTAGGATTTAGGTTGGATGAAGTATTCTGGGTTCACTAGTGTCCCCCTCTGGGTCGTCCGGGTGCGTACGGTTAAGTGAAGGGAAATTACTCTGCTTCGTTCTCCTCCAATGGCCAAGCACTGTGTTTTGCACCGCGATGTGCAAAATAGTGAGGGCTAGTCGTGACAGGAGTTGGAGGACTCACATGCCACGCCTACCTCCTCCCTGCTGACATTCTAGAGAGGTACCAAGAGACCGAGCCAGTAGTCGGCAACTCAGGTGGGGGAAAAAAGGGGGATCCAATTTCTTTTTTTATACGAAAATTTAAAAAAATTCTGCAGGGGCTGGGGATTGATCCATCAATCATCGGATCACTAGAGGACCACCCTACCTCCTGAGCTAGGGAGCGCTCAGCAACCACAAGCAAGCGTCAACCCAAAACTTAACCACTACCTTACACGAAAGAAGCAATTAGCTAGGTTCTCACTTAAAGGGCCACGCCACCAGCGTTCTTTTCCAGCTTGTCTCAATGGATATGCTCACTCAGCTGCTGGCCAAAGGAAATGACGCGTTTGCGCTTACATATGCTTTAACAATAGAAAACCTAGAAATGTGCATGTGTTATTCTATGTGAAGTACCTGCGAGAGCCACGAGATGGGAAAACACCAACAACACGTATGAACACCTACACGGCTGTGATTCCGACTCACCGGCGTCTCCACGGCGATAGAAATAAAGAGTACAGTTCAGACGGGATCATCACCAGTGGTTTACAGATAAAGGATAAAGAAAAGTTCAGCCAGCCAAGCAAGTCTTTTCAAAAGCCTTTTGTCGCTGCCTCGCCAGCTACCCGAGGCTTAGCACTCAAGCACTTTGTTGGTGCTTTTCAGTTACTGATTACCATGCTCGATTCATAAGGCTGGGAATTAAAATGAATAATTCAACCCAGTTATCTTATCAATATTGAAGCCCTCTTACTGGCTCTGCCTTCATAAAAAATAACAAACCGATTTACCTTTTCTCTGATCTTACTAGCGGTTTGCCAGTAATGGAAGCCTTTTCACTCATTCCTACATTGCAGCCTTTTCCTCCCAATTACGCTCATTAGATTTCCAACCCCACACGATGTCAAAAGCTGCATCTTTTACCCTCGCTCAAGGATCCAGGTAAGCAACTATGGAGATCACATGACCACTAACTGAAGTTACAACGGCCACCAGTACTGTACACCACTACACGTGCGCTATTTCAATACTTGTACATACAGATATGTAGTGTTCAGACATGCCTGACCTCACAGGACAACAAAAAAGACATGACTGACATTCCATGTCCACCAAAGGTACATAGAAGTGGTTACCAGTATTCAGTTAAAGGCATTACACCAGTAGCAGCAAACACCATCCCTCAGCACGAGCAAAAAGAAAAGACCACAGGTCTGATTAAATTTGGCGAGAGGACCATTTATAGAACTGCTATTTCTTTCTATTTTAAGGAAGCACAAAATGTCCTTGATCCGTGAGGAATGAGAGGGGGATGCAGGTTATTTCCACCTCAGTAAAGCCAGAAGCCTGGCTAATAAAGTAACAAACGCTGCAAGGCCTGCCTTATATTTCGGAGGCAGCGGAGTGGGAAGTGGAACCCCGAACAAAGCCATGATTGCTGAGATCGAGTGAAGGATTTCTCACCAATACGCGTGTATGGAAGGGCATGACCAAAACGCATGGGTAGCTGGGGGCTTGATGACATCCATCACTCGTGGGGTCAACATCATTATGGATCCTAGAAAGCTCAACTTTGGTGGAGTGAGTACGGTGAAGGATTTTCTCACATGGGGTCAGAGCATCTGTAGAGCAAATAGATTAGGAGTGAACCTGATTCACACTGACAGCCCACAGCTCGTCTGAGGTCTCCATCCTCAGACGGTCCTCCCGTTGGGTTTCTATGTTACACCGGGAGGCTGGACACAATGAGCGGATCAGATCATACAGACGCGAGATTGTACCCTTCATGGAAGGAAATGGGGTGAGGATGGGGTCGATGGGTGAGGCCTCTGGGAGATTGGGAGAGCAGGAGCTAAAGTTATGAATGAAACTGCTGATCTACATGTAATGTCTCAATACCAGAGCTGGACCACAAGCAGAAGCTCCATCAACTAGATAGGGCTGAAAAACCAGAAGAGCTGACGGAGAGGAGAAGGAAGAAAAGGTCAGCACTCCAAAATGGCGTCAGAATTGCTCCCAGATCCTCGAAGCAGACTTAACTAAGGCCTTTTCAGAACAAGACGCTTGCATTTATCTACAAACCATAGCTCCCAAGATTATCATGGAAGAAGAGGAGCTTTGTTCATAGACGGAATAGAGTAAAATCTTGGAATTTTCCCTGGAAAATGTCTCATTATCGGATGGGCATGTTGTGTGGTCTTGACGGCACGTGGTCAGGGATTACTTTTGGAAGATAGCCACTTAATGAGATTTTATTCTCACACGGAAATGCGTCTTCTGCATCCAAACAGTCCTATTGTATAGGGGCTGTGGTGGCTCTGTGGTAGAGCGTGTGCTTTGAGAACCGACGAGCCAGAGGCAGCGGGTTCAAACCCACCACGGGGCATCAGGAAAGGCACCGGGCCTTAATCCCCCAAGCTCCCCCCAAGTCCCCATCAACCTGCAGAGCATAGGGACTGATCCTGACATGTGACACAGTCCTCTCATTGTATAGGAGCATTGGACAGCTGCACTGTTGGAGGACCGATTCCAGGTATTTTTTATTGCCTTGCTCAGGGGCACAGGCCGGAGTATCAACCCTGACATGCATGTCTTTAAGATGGTGGGAGGAGACCAGAGGACCTTGAGGAAGCCCACGGAGGCACGGGGAGAACAAGCAAACACAGAGAGGATCTGGGACGGTCAACCCAAGCAAGGCAAACGGCAAA
This sequence comes from Regalecus glesne, assembly GCA_900302585.1. Taxonomy (NCBI): domain Eukaryota; kingdom Metazoa; phylum Chordata; class Actinopteri; order Lampriformes; family Regalecidae; genus Regalecus; species Regalecus glesne. Next base: position 3,502 of record OMLC01067559.1, on the reverse strand, counting down.
TGTCTATACTTTCATTGTGCCATAAAGCAATCCCTGCAGTCCCCAGGAGGGTTAATTCCTGGTGGCTGTGGACATGGCGCACAGCTAAACGAGGTTTCTAGAGACCAGGTGTGAGCAGCTGTTTACCATCCTCCCATATCCATCACACTATGTGACCAGCATCCGTTTATGATCAAAGATTAAAGGTACAGCTCTGCAATAGATGCCTTACGCGGCTGTCCGCCCCGCTCCTGCAGCTGTTTGGGTCACACTTAGCTAAGCCCTCGTCACTAGCAAGTGGAGAAGCCAGCCAATATGCCCTATCTCTTCCGATTCCTTTGGAGGCTTTCCAGTTTCCATTTCTCTCTCCGTCTCAACAGACGCACGCCATTCACCTGATGGCCAGATAGCTCATGCCTCCTGTTGCCGGCACACGGCCGGAGGCCGCGGCGGTGCTTTGCCATTACCGGCTGTCCTTCCCGAGCGAAACTCGCCACGTGAAAATACAGAGTGTGGCCTCAGCGGGGAATCTCAAGAAGTGGGAAGACGCCAGGGGATGACAATTATAATGTGCTACATACCATGCAGCACACATGTCCAAGTCAACTCATCCACAGATACTGAACGTTTGGAGAGTAGCACTGCTCTCTCGCAGCAAGAGAGGTCCTGGGTTTAATTCCTGACCATCTGTGTGGACCTTGCATCTTCCTCCCATGTTTCCCTGTGTTTCCTCCCACGGGGTGAAGACATGCATGTTAAGTGAATTCTAAGCTCTAAATTGTGCGTGGGTGTGGATGGTACATGTGGACCGCTGACCCGTCTCCCTGCCTTCCACCAACAGCCTGCTGAGATAAACTGCAGCCTCCGTGACCCTGAGCTGAATCAGGCCGGAATATGATATAGATGGATGCATGCTGGCTTTTATATCATCAGATACACTGAGGGCCTGACCCGGATGGCACCGCTTCTCATTACTGAGCAAACACAGTTCCCCTGCGTCCAACAGTCACGTACAACCCAAACACCAGTCTTATCGGCTCTCGTCTGGCTCCTCTCCCCCTCCCACCCTCCGTCTACTTTTCATCTCGGGGAAAAACACTCGGATATCTCCACCTTCTCTTACATATTCTGCTCAAGCTGCTCTCTTTCTCCCATCCATCTATTCACATCTCTCTCTATGAACCAACTTCGACTTTCTCCGACTCATCTCCCGGGCAGTCAGTTTTCCTATCTCTCACCACTTCCCACCCATCCATCCATCACGCTGGAGCCTCTCCCAGAGCTCACTGGGTGAAAGTCGGGGGGACCCCCTGGACAGGTCACTGTTCCATTGCTGGGCTTGAGCAGTTAAGAGGTTCAGTGTCTTGCTCAAGAGCACTTCAACACACTGACGCAAATGGGGGATGGACCCACCAATCCTCCGACCATCCCCTTTACCATAATGAATTCATGGATGCTAACTTAACTCTCAAAGAATCAACCCGAGCTCCCCTCCTCCTCTCCCATCCTCCAAATTCCTCTCGGTGTCCCTGACTTTTTTTATTCCCTAAATTATTTCGCACTTATCCAGACAACCCATCTCGTGGCATATTCTGCTCCAGCTTTTCCTCCATCCCACCTCCCTCGCTACAGTATTTTAAGCGTGCATAATCCATGTCAGCGTAATCCTTTTAACCATTCTCCCCTGTAGCTTAATGAGCCTATAGCACAGCCTCGCTGTCTTCCTCTCCCTCGCTCTTACTCTCCCTTGCTCGCTCACTGCGTCCACATAAAATGTGCACAGCAGCTCCTGCCATACTTAAGAACATTAATACTGCTTTAATGTGATTTGTCCCCTGCTCTTTCTCCTCTCATCCCTCCCTCAACTCCTCGATCGATTTGGTCCCCGTCTCATCTCATGTTTGGACGGACCTGTCTATCCCTGCCTCTCCATGTGCGCCGGTCCTTTTCCCAATCCGTCTCTGCCTCTGCATCTCTTCTGCCTCCATTTATCTCTCCTTTGAAGCCTTGTATGTGCTGTAAACAGCACATTTGGAGCCCTCATCCTCCGCTCATCTCACATCCCCTCACCTCCTCCGTCTTCTTCTCATTCCCAACCTTGCTGTTTCTCTTTCTCCATCTTGTTTTTTTCCCCCCTTTCCATCAATGTCAAAGTGCCGTCCCCTTGACTGCAGGGACCGTAGCAGAAAAAAACGTCCATGTTGTTCTTTCCCGCTGCCTCTCTTCTTCCTCTCCCCACCCCATCAATCTCTGTCACTCCTCCCCTATCTTCCCTTCACCTTGTTCGCCTCTTGTCTCCCCGCTGCTTAATTTCGCCCCTTCCTTCGTGTATGTCGTCTTATCTCCCTCATTCCTTCTCCCCTCTTCAATTTGCTCAGTGGCTCCTCTGCACCACAGATGCAGTTCTATGTGTTTGTGCATGCACCAGCAGCAATTATGATCAATGAAGGAGCTTGAATGACAACTAGGCACATACCCTAGGGTTGACGATGGCTACTGTCAAAGTAGAAAAGAAAGGGGCCACGGGAGATCAGGGGAACTGACAAGCCAGATGTTGTGGGTTTGAACCCGATACAGGACGTCAAGGAGGCCATCCAGCCTAGATCCCCCAAACTCCATCCAACTCCACCTCCAGCCCCACAACATGGGCACTAATCATGATGTAGAAACAAACCTCTCAACGAAATAGAGAAGAAGGCAAACATCCAGCCACAAAGCTGATTTGCCCGAACTGGATAAATTCAGCAGATCTATTTCGACAGAGATGAGGTCGTCAGAGGTCGTGCTCAGTGACCCTCGTGGACTCTTTCTGCATATAGCATCTGAGACGTCTTGCTTTAGCCCTTAACTTCTTTGCTGGATACTTAGCATCCGTGCGACATGTACTCATGCTTCATTAAAGCTACCCTGTTCCACAATAGACCCCGCTCTAAAGCGGCGGCCTCAATTCGCGTCCCTAGGAGTACATCCACACCCGTGTCACCTTCGTTGGAAGTGATGAATGTGACTGGGATACCGTTCGCCAGGGGCTGGAATTGAACCCTGTTGCGTATGGTGGGCACACGGAGATAAAAATGGCACAGACAGGAGGTTGAAACAACCTCCCCTAGACGGCCATGGTGCAGAAATTGCATCCTCCCTCCCAGAGCGGGACCTGATCAGCCTGCACTATGACTGACAAGAATGCCTTTTTTATTTCATTTTTTATGTTCCCAGATTTATATACTGCCATGATAGTGCACGGCGTACGGGGGAGAATAGCGTGGGAGGGCAGCGTTGGCAGAGACTCTTGTGCGATGGTGACATTAAACCGTGCTAGGAACGGCGATGCAGTGGCTTCAGCCTAATTTATTGAAACTTCAAAGCCCAAAAGAACACAACATAAAAAACACTGCATGACTGTGGTGCTTTTGACAGCAAATCAGTCTCAAAGAACAGGGAGAGCTTTAGGGGAACCTCGGAGGCACTCTCTTTACACTGATCCATTTCCCCATCCATCTGAAACGCATGATGGATCCAATAT
>OMLC01067556.1:1422-13913 GCA_900302585.1 Regalecus glesne | reverse complement strand
CACAAACAGAAACACTCGGGGAAATTCAATCACAAGTTAGTGTATGACCAGACAGGACACACACAGACACACACAGAGCGACGGCTCATTACCGCTCCCTGTTTAAACAGGTGTGTGGCTGACAGGGCATAGGTGAGTGTGTGTGTATGAATTTGAGTGTATCTGAAGGGGGGGGTGCTGAATGAAGGTGAGCCGTCACTCCACACCTTCATCTGTGTAAAGGTGTAGGTTAGTGGATATGCTCCTCCAACCCGCTTGTCCGAGACCCAGCAGGCCACGGATGCCCAGTCCAACCAGAGGACAGGCCTGCGGCCCGTCCTGCGGTGCAACGTTGCTCTCGACACCTAAATGTCACGTTGACGTCTATCCTGCTATGTTTGTCATGTTCGTCAGAGGCCTTTTACTTACCAGGAAATATGTAAAAATATTCGTCATGATTTAAGAACATCCGTCACGGAGTTCTTTCTTAAAATTGAGACGTTTTTGAGTGCGGAACTGCTTCAAGGCCTTCGGTCTAATAATTGCGTGATTAAACTTAAGCTATGCTCAAGACTCTCTGGAAACCACTACAATTTGATTTGTCTCAAGATCTCTGAAAGTGACATGGATTTAGGTCACGTGGCTGATGGAAGACGCGGCTCCTTACCAAGGTGAAGTAATATATTACTATAGGTTACCATCTGTAAGGCATGTTGGGGCTGATAAGTCTCACTGAGGCATGGCAAGAGGACCTGGAGTCGGTCCCCCGGACCCTGCAGGGTGACAGCCAAGTTCTCCCAGTGTGTGTGTGTGTGTGTGTTGGGATGAGTTAAATGGACAGGATGGATTTCCACATGGGAATTAAAAAGCTCATCTCATCTTACTAGTCGCGTGTCACTGGACACAGGTCCGCTTTTAGGCGTCATGACCAGTTCCTATGTTGTGGGGGTGGGCACAGACCAAGATGAGGCATGGGGGATTAAAACCAGATGCTCTTCCCGACGCCTCGTGGTGGGATCGAACCCACGATGTCTGGCTTGTCAATTCCAAAATACTGTAAAAATCAATACTCTAACCGATGACGTGAGCGAGATTGTGACGGGAGCTGACGTTTGTTCCGTTTGGGCCCAAAAGCCTGGTGATGAATCTCATCTATACCACCTTTAATTTATCATCAGTGAAGGGCTAACATGTGCTGGCGTGTAAGCTCCTTCACCTGGTGGGTGGTGGTCCGTGGGAGACCACTGTTATCCAGTGGCCATGAGACGGGCTTTGCCATTTTTCACATATTCCCATCACAGACCTGGAAGGTTCACTTCACAAGCAAGTCTGCCACAGAGGAATCTAGATCCCAATCTACCGTTGAACCACACGTTGATCAGAGTATTTACACTCCTGCTCAAACACGCTGGCATGTTGTTTTAACTTTAAGAGCAATACCAACAGACTTATCATCATCATCATCATCATCATCATCATCATCACCTCGTGGATTTGCTAATTTGGTTGACCTGAATACTTAAAAGGTCAGCTCGATCCAATTGAAATACTTGTAATACAGAAAAGGGCTCTTCAAAACCACACATATTACAAAACGCTTCTCTATTTCCGATCCTTCGAACGCCACACATCCTCGCACGCCATTGAACATTCCAATTCAAGACGTAAACTATCAAATGTGCACTCGGTGTTTAGTTTTTTTCATGTGGGGCCACCGAAGCCTCCTAAAGTGAGATCCTGTGCGTGGTGCTATAGACAGGCTGTTTGTGTGGAGGCGATAAGTTAGCAAGGTGAGCATGTTTTTATCCTCTGCGGGTCAAAGTTGACAGCGGCACCTGTGTTTCAGCCAAAACAACTGTACCTCCCTCCAACTACGAATCAATCCCTGAAAACACACACAAAGCGTGCAGACATTTCTAGCCATACAGCTGTGGCTGGTTTAAATGGCTTGTTTTCTTTTGGGAAAAAACAAAGTCATATGAATTATGTTGAGCTGGCAAATCCAGAGGTGAATTGAACTCTGCTGGTGTAGTAGAATGGTGATTTTTGAGCTCCCTCTTTACAATCGATGCCTGTGTGTACGCAGCGGAGCCATCTCCTCTGAAGTGCACCGTGGATGCATGTCTATTGGAAACAAGTCAAAACACGGACCGACTTACATCATTTGTGAGCAGGTAGCGGAGACCCGCTGCTCAGTATTTATTGAACAGAGTGCCGTGCAGGGTTCGGAACATTCAGACATTGACCGATAAGAATGAAAGCTTCCGCTCCTATATCAGCATCATGACCACTGGGCTATCAATCAATCTTTGTCAGAATCAGTCATTTGCTAGGCTCCATGTTAGGGGCAAGTTATATAGAATTGTCATTTCGAGCGCATCCGTTTAAAAAAAAAAGAAAAGAAAAAGAAAATCTATCCTTGTGGGTGAGAGCTGCCTTTAATATGTGGGAATTTAGATCCAGGCTCTGTCCTCGTCTGCTCTACCAAACCGGAACACGGGACGTGTCTCGTTGTGGGGGGGTCATTCGATAATCATGGGGTTGATTTAAAGGTGTCCATCGCCACCAGAGCAAACACACTGCAATGACATTTGTCTGAGTTCAAATATCTTTCGATGGGATCATCTGAAGAAATAAAAGTGTTAAAAACCCCAGAGGAACCAAAAATCACTTTTCTTCTCCCAAGGTCATTGGAAACTATCTTGGACTGACAAATGCATGTTGATTAACAGGCAATTAAATCATCACTTCCACAATCAATATCCTATTTTCATTTCCTCTGTTTCCAAAACAAATCAACCCCTGCATGAAGCTTGAAAATGATCTCTCTTAAAAGAGATAAAAGATCGATAATAGATAGATCACGATCAATTGACTGTGATGCATCCATCACAATCTTAGTGTCTTGTAACATTGACCAATGTCAAAACTCTAGGGGGATGTCCAAGAGAGGACATTTCCGTGGAATTTTATACACGGCCAGATACCGGTTTTGGTTTTTTTTGGTTTTAAATTCAACTGCTTTTCCTCAGAGGGGACTGCCTTGAAACTTTCAGAATCTACGGTCACTTACAAAGCTCTACTCTGAGCGAACGCCACGACTGGTGGCGGATAAATCTGATCCCAAAACAGTTAAGGACAAGGAGACCTCAGAACCACAGGTAAAATCATTGTTAAAAGTCAGCACTACTGCCCCCTGCTGACCGGCTCTCTGACCCACTTGTGGTGCGTCACTTCACATTCATTAAGTTAAGGGAGATTTTGGTGCGGTAGTTGCCGAAGAAGAACAATAAATGGTGCAGAAAAACGTGTGCTATGACGCTGTTTTAAAGAAGCTTATTTCTTATTTCCAACAGTATAACAGGAATACAACTTGCCTGCCTGCCTGCATGCGAAGCTCTCCTTCTTATCAGCTCTGTCTGATGGAGCGGGGGGCAGCAAACGAGGGGGATTGGTTAGATTCTATGTGCGTATTGACCATACCTCCTCTCAAGAGAGAGGACGAAAACAGACGAGACCAAAGGTCACACCAGCCCGACTAGTCTACAACTCAAGTCTCCCTGTGCTGTGTTCTCCTCTTCTCGTGCTGGTGCTTAGTGATTCCGTACTTGAAGAACTCATAAACGGACCAGCTGATTGCTGTGGAGGGCATCTGGTAGATGACTCTAGCCTGGACGCCCCTGAAGAAACCCTGCAGGCCGCCCAGCCTGTATACTGTCCGAAAGGCATGGGCCAGGCCTGAAATGTGTCCGTGGGTTCCCTTGCCTTGGCTGGGCCCTGGGCTGGAGGACAGGGAGCTGAGGTTCAGGGACTCCTGGGTGTTGAGCAGGGTCTTGCACACGTCCAGAGGGGTGGTGGCAGCGGCTGCGATGGCCCCGGCCAGGGCTCCAGACACCATATGGGAGGAGGGGTTGTATTGTCTGTGGGGGTTGAGCAGCTCCTGGAGGTACTCATAGGTCATGAAGTGGAGCGCCTGGAAGGGGATGTTCATGGTGAGCTGTGTGGTGTAGCTGCGGTAGAAGGCCGCCGCTCCTTCCCTCTGCCACACGGCGCGCACGCAGTCCAGCACACCGCAGTATGGAGAGTTGTACATCTGCATGCGCTGCTTCACAACTGAGGAGGAGGGAGGATGGATTCAGATTAGAGCCCTGCACGGGTCAAAAGCCCCAGCCTAGCGCAGCCTGTGGCGTTCAAACCCAGCCTGACAAAGTCTGCACACTTCCAGCCCAAGACCAACATCCCGTTAAGTTCTCAGTCGCGCACACTGGTGAACATGAACACACTCATGTCATGGCCGACTGTCTCATGTAATGCACGCCTACGTGCACGTTTATTTACCATATGATCAATCTAACCAGATTGTGTGCTCTGTACGTATATGGGAAGTTAAGTGAGTCCGAGACTAAGCCACGCCGATCTGTAAAAACAAAAAAGACGGCCTGAGCCTGGCCTCAATCACCCCAGCATGTCAGGGCCAGAGGAGCTCGCAGACCTCTAACCTGCACGTACGGGAGAAGGCCATGGACATGTGCTTTGCCAGAGGGGGGGGAGATGAAAAGAGGAAGTTATTGATCAGCAGCAAATCAGCATGTTACTGGTTTTTAACACTCTTTACAAAGGGATATCAAGAGTGACGGATGAGACCCATTACTTTATTAACCACGGACCCTTAAACAGGTGCCTCCCATCCAACAGCTGCACCCCATGGACGACGCAACCGGTGCCCTTCTACTGACATGGGTGGGCAGGTGGACTAAAGGCCGCAGTGAGGCCCGGGACTGGCACCTGTGGTCTCCTCCTTTTGAGTTTCCTCAGCAATCATCCTTCCAATACCTTATCCACGTCCAATATCTCCTCACAGCAGCCAGATGAAAGCAAGTCATCCTAAAATGGATACCCTCTTCTTCTTCTTCTTCTTCTTCCTGATTTCCTCTGGCCTTTCTCCAGTCTTAATTATACCCATTTTTTCCCCCCAAATCAAGCATTGTGCTTACCTTCAGCTGGGTTCATCGCTGCATCGTGAAGCAGTGTAGCCACACACCCAGCTGCCCCTGAAACACACACGTCTCAGAAATTACTGGAATACCAACAAATGGTGGGGAGGCAGGGGCAGGCAGTACTGAGGAGCAGCCAAGAAAGAGCAGCAGAAAAGGAAATCTCACAGAATATAATCACAGGAATATGTGGCCCAAGAGCCGAGTCTGCACTGTAGAAGCCAATTGGAATTACGCCAAATCACTGGTCTCCCGTCAATTGACACTGAAGGCAGGTACTATGCCGATGTCCATCCCAAATACCGCTTCAGCTTATCACTCCGAATCGTCATCCCCCGCTGGCAGACCATGCGGCGGGTAGTGCGGGTTGGCATGGAAAACCTTCACGCTCCCGCCACTTACTGACACAACTGGAGACCATCACCTTAAATTGACTTATTTCCCAATATTCCCATGCCTTATCCTTGATGTCCGAAAGACAATTAACATACTGAGCAACTCGGGTAGGCGGGTGGCTAAAACTGAGAGAAGAGGGACGCCTAGTGGAGAAGGCGATCCATTTCTCTTTGAGGAGCTCTCAGACCATGAGCTCGAGAGCACACAGAGCGGAGCCAAGAATAGGGAAGAACGAGGACTTACCAAGCCTCCCACTCAACTGAAAAAGAAGGGAGAACGTAAGAGAGGGGGGAGAGAGAGGAACGGGGGAGAGAGAGGAACGGGGGAGAGACAGATAGATAAAGAGAGAGAGAGAGAGAGAGAGAGATCGAATGAGGAAACAAAGGCTGACAACCAGAGAAAGTTTTCCCAGTGGAATTTCAGTAGTGGCTTGTTCTGTGGTTGAGGCCATTGACACTGCCGTCTGACGGTACTGTCTCAAATCCCTCGGCCACTACAGCTCTACAGTTGACACGGGCACTTCCTCGGGCTCTTTAGACGCACTAGTTTTGAGAGAGCACTCCATCTGACAGCCTGCCAAGTTGTTAGGGCCGGTCAGGCGGTGTCTGGTCTAAATGTGGATTAGCCTGACTCAGCAGCTTCATAGAGATCATATTGATGAGTGCGTGGGTCGGGCTGGGGGCAGGGGGCTCAACTTGGATCTACAACTCCAAATATCAACTTTCTATTCAATGGTGATCTCGTCGTTCAATTGGCCACTCGGCTGCCGTACAAATGTATAGTACTGTTTGCAAGTGCGCATGTGTGATTTGTGGTACCATTGGCCAAATGACTGTTAGCCCCCGGGTGAATGACATCACTTAGAGTCTTTTTGAGTTTCTCATAGCAGGCGAAATAGAGGGCATGGGCAGGACCCGCCCCTATAGCTGTTGCGTTCAGCCCTCTCATTGGTCGCCAGATGCCCTCGGTGGTAATGATTCGCCGGAGAGCATCCATGACGTTCCTGTAGCGGGCTGCGGGGTCAGGCTGGAGGCTCTGCATGCGTGTCTGGAAAAGAAAGGTTGTAGTGCAGAGATTTATTCTGATGTTTAAGTCGACACTGGGCTCCCCAATCATCACATTTACATCCAACGAGATCCGTTAAAACGGGTTCACACGGAAAAATGTCTATATTGTCCAATATGGCATTACACAGACAGCAGGTCATGGTAATTAATGCATGCACTGGGGTCAAATTAAGGAAATGAGAACATCCAACATTCCATGTGTGTGAATAGCAGGAAGTGTCCAGTATCAACCTACGAGGTCACAGAGAGACATAAGCTGACTTCCCGTAAGCCTCTTTTCCCCAATGACCTTTAAACAAACCTCAGTCAGCCACTCTCGTGCCTAAACACTTATACACATAAGACATCCACATGTGTATACGACACAATTACCTCAAAGAAGCATTTGCATTCAAGGCGACCTACATGATAGAAAGCTGAATTGAAAGCTCTTGTGGTTTCAGTGACTTGCTGTGTGATCTGTATTTAAAGGGCATCTGGGATAAGGCGTGGGTTAGGGCTTGGAGTGACTTCCTACAAGACTCAAAACTCCAAACCATCAGCTGTGTGGGCACACAGGTGGCTCGTAGTGCTCGTTGTGTGCGTGTAGATGGAGACTGAGGTGTAGACGGGACACCCAGTCACTCTATACAACAGCTGTGGAATGCTGTCCAATGTGGACTAGCCAACGCTGGTGTGGCCGCTTTCTTCGGGGGCCGCTTAACACAAGAGGGCCTTGAGCTGCTTTTTCATAAACCCTGATTGGCTCACAACGGCTCAAACAACATCGCAACGCGTCTCTGTGAGAGACAGTGAGGAGACGCCTTAGACAAACTGCAACCACGCTAGACTCCATTCATTTGCAGCTGTCCCCATCTGCCTTCCGCTATACGGCAGGTCCCTGCAATTACTGCGCCAAACCATTTTACAATACAGATGTGTTCCTGGAAAATACTGGAAGTTACTCAGTCATGCGTATGCACAGTGTGTCTGTGTGTTTGCACATCCAGAAAGCCCTTTCTCTCTGACACAGACCTTTACCCTGAAGGTAAATAACATTGACATTATTTTCTACACAAAGTGATTTGGGAATGTGTGTTATCATTTTCCGCCGTGTGGAAATTCTATTCACAAAGAATGCGAGGTGTAAATTCTCACCAACATAACAACACTCGGTGCTTTGTTAGTTTTTCAATCCATGAACAACACTAAAGGTGGGCTCCTATGATGGCTTAGGAGCCAATTCTGAAGACACTAAACCGACACCAAAAGCTTTAATCCGCCGTGTCGATGAGACGGAAAATGTAATATGCACTGTCCCTTTAAACAAGATTGTCATTATTAGCATTATTATTATTATTGGCATTATTATTCTGACTGAGGGAGGAGTCTAGTTTATCAATATGTCCCAACCCTATTTCTGGCACACCAGGGTAAATGGTTATCTAGCTCTGATAAGAGACCACAAACTTTGACAACTGACAATTTGACTCAAACTGCCAAGGTGACAATGGATCAGGAGGTAGGGCAGATCATCTAGTAACTGGGAAGATTGCTGGTTTGACCCATGGCTCCTCCTCGATCCACAGAGAAAATGCCGAGGTGTCATTGAGAAAGACAACTTATCCATCACAGCTCCCAACGAGCTGGTTGGGACATTCCGTAATTGCAATTGCAACTAGAAAAGTACTATAAGAATGCAATCCATTTAGACTTTGGTTATGGGGCCAGACTACTAAAAAGAAACAACATTTTTTTTAAAAACATCGATAGTTCTAAATATACCCTTTGGCATTCAATTCTCTGTGACTATGTAATCAATTCATTTCTAGCACCAAGTCATGTGACACAAAACGTCACAAAGCTACTACCCTGGGCAGCTGAGTGAAAGGTACTCTACAGATGGAAGAGACATGGATGAAGGATACTGAATTTAAACAGCATCTCAGTCTGCCACAAGCAGCTGACTGCAGAATGATCGCACATTGTTGCTCCCTCGTGTGTGTTCAAACCACGGCAGGAGCAGAATGACACGTGGCTACACGTAACCACCAAGTTTATTGTGGTTGTGTTATAAAAACTAGTTTTCATCTTTAAAAACAGCCTCCTATATATGGCTATCATCTGCGTCTCAAATCCCCTCTGGTAAACAAATGACCAAATATGAATGGCCTTGCAATAATGGCATGACTTCCATGTGATCAGAAGGCATTACAATCAATCATCTATCTCTAGCCCAGGCAAAGTGTTCATAGAAAGTGGGTTACTAAAGGCAGTAACTACATAACTGTTTGGGACTAAGAAGAATGGAGCAACAGGTCATCTTCGCCCCACACCATTAATGGGGTACCCCCCCCAATACACCTGCATAGTTGTAATGCAGTAAATTAATGCATTTTGCCCAGAATCACGTGTTCAGGTAGGGCCAATAATGCAATCCCATTTGCTCTCTTAGGTTTCATACCACCAAAACACTTCAGAGACACTGGTGATGTTGATGTGTTTCCCAAAGACTTCTTTCCTGTATGATTGACCTGAGCTTCACCTTCCCCCTTTAGTCAACACTAAACTGGAGAGATCCCGAAAACTATACATAATGAAACCTGCAAATCTTTTACAGCCAACCTGGTCGGTGATGGTCTGTGTGCAGGATAATCGCATGACCTCACATGAAGAGACAATGCTAGTAATAAGGTGTCCTCGATTCGTCCGTTTGGTTCTGATTTAAGGTTTTTTTTATCTATGGACATTCACTTATGGCAAAAACACACAGAATTTAAAAGGGTCATTAAAAAAAACGGTCTGATTGATTTGCCTATACAGCCACCAGCTAATTGCATGCAAACTACCGCTAAAGTTGACGCCTAAGTCGGGATGGCTGACCTTGCCATCGCCCAGCCAGACATGCATTCAGTGTCGCTCATGCAAGCTAACAGGCTAAGCTATTTGAAAACTTGGCTAGCAGATTTGGCAGAAGTGATGCTAACACGTGGAGGGAGGTGAAGATATGAGGATATGCTGGCCAGACACTGAGCTATGCTACCTTGACACAGTCGATGGGAAACATTAGGCAGTGCTCCATGATCCCGGCCACGGCTCCGGCCAACATGTGGGTGCTGGTTGAAGCTCCCTGTGGTAGACCCTCATAGTCCGGTTCAGAGTCCTCTACCTGTTCTTGAACACCCCGATTACAGTGGACAGTCTGCAGCTGTGTGTCGCTTCCAATCCGAGGTGTTAAACTCCCAACGATACTTTCAGAAACTCCCCAAAATCTGCCCCCGAGCCACCGAACTTCTGCCCCAGCAGAGGCACCGGCGACCCCGGAATCATTCCCCGATGTCTCAGCTGTCATCCGACGCCTCCTCACAAAACCATCAGCTTCCATTGGAAACCAGGTGATTAGTTTGGTGAGTCGTTGAGTGCTACGACACGGAGTCCCGCAGGTTTCTAACAAAATGTAAAAGTTTTACATTCCCTTGAATTCAATAGCAGCTGTGTGTTCGCCGCCACGCCAAGGCCAAGGCGGACAAACATCCCAACAAACAGCGCAGAGCGACGCTACAGGAAGTGCTTGCCGATTGGTTCTTTTTCTTCTTCGTGTTTTATCATGGTGTTCTTGCTGCTTGTTGGCCCATACCGCCATCCTCTGTTTCGGAGTGTAGCTCAGACAGCTTAAAATAAGATAAAAATAAAATAAAATAAGATAAAATAAAATAAATCACACTTAGTACCCACTCTATAGGGGTAGACGTAGACGTAGATTGAGGCTGGGCAATTAAAGCCCTTCCTGATGCCCCGTGGTGGGACTGAACCTATGACGTTAGCCTCGTTACTTCCTGACCCACATCCTATTCCAATAAACATCTGTTGCCCCACAGACTTACAATCCAAAGCCCTAAAGTAACTTACAAACACAGAGGAAACGACATTTAATCTCCCGTGCCTAACAACCCAGTCATACAATCAATGTCAGCCACCCTTGCACCCTATCCCTGTTTATCCACCATATCCTATGAAATAAACCACCATCCCATAATAAGGCTAGCATAACCAAAGCTTCTGTTCTCTTGCTCATGTTCAGTAAACCTTGAATGTGAAATTCTGCACCCTTACTTCCACCGTGTTATTCATCATCATCTCTCTCTATGATCCACACTCCTATGCATCAGTACTCCCTCTTCCTCCAACTCCTTACCCTGATCTACCATGACACAAGCCTGTCTGCTGTTTCCCCAACAAACTACTTTCAGGATTTGGTGTGGTGCTCAGTGCCCCAAACTTGACCCTGTCAACAGTTTCCTCTCTCCTGTGTCCACTACCCTGAGAACTTAGAGACTCTTGAATTTGATATATCTGCCCCCTCCTCTCCCACTTGTATGCCCCCCCCAGATTACTCACAGCGCATCTGCTTTCACGGTACAAATATGTATTTCTGTAGCTCTTTTCTTTAAACCCTCTTGGCCAACTCATTCAACTTCCTGTATGTATGTATGTATGTATGTATGTATATATATACGTGTGTGTGTGTGTGTGTGTGTGTGTGTGAGTGTGTGTGTCAAATGAACAGAAGTATTAGTGTTTTTATACTTGTTCAGAAAAAAATCTTTCATTCATTCATTGATTCATTCATCGATTCGTTGTAACCCATTCACAGAGTAGTAATGCTCAACTACTTTCGAATTTCCAGCATTTTGATGATCATTTCCCAATTTCTACTTAATGAAGAGATCAAATCAGATCAAATTATATTTCCTCGCTCACAGCCTGCCGCTGTCACCACCATCTCCTACACGCCTTCTTATTGGTTACTACCGTGAATCCAGAGTACACCATTGGACAACAGACCTGTCACTCTCAGCAGCAGCATCAGGGTCAAAACACGAAACAGACTGTGGTGTCAGAGTGTGTGCCACTGGGCCTGTAGGTCTCCCTCAGGCATACTGTCGATCCTACGCTGGATGAATGAATGGACATGGCCTGCTTGGGTCACAGAGTCGTACCTGAGCCTATCCTGGTGCTCACAGGGTGAAAGGTGAGGAAAACACCCTGGACAGGTCACCTCTCCATCTCAGGGGTCGAGCACAAAGGGGTTCAAGTGCCTTGCTCAAGGACGGTTCGACACACTTTCTGAAGGAATCGGGGATCGAACCACCGATCTCCCGATGTCTGCCCCGCCTCCTCAGCTACGCCAACCCTGTGTGCGAAACGTTGACTTTGGAATGATTGTTAAGCAGCGTCATCGAGAGAGATATTGACTTGAAGCCGTGGTCAAGGCCTGCTTATATGGAACTCTTATACGGAGGAAGCAACTCGTAGAAGGCGTATCCGAAACAGTCAGAGCTCATCGCACAGCGGCCGGGAGTCTCTGCTGTGCCAAGAGGTCAACGGATAACCGTCCGCAGGCCACGTCTCCTCAGCACTGGAGGGAAATTCGCTGAATTTCCAGAAAATGAGGTAATTGTGTTTCTGTCCGGGACTGTTTTAGCATAACTCAATTTCCTGCTCTATTGACCGGGAGAGCCTTGGAGGGGCGCAGTGTTAGATTTCTGCCGACCAAGGAGAATGAAGTGTTAATTTCTGCTTACAAGAACAAAATGCGCTCCTCTTGATTTGGTTAAGGCTGATTAGCTTCTGTCCACGGACTGGTCCTCAAAGGAAAGCCAGGCAGACAGCGTATCGGGGTCATTCCTCTTCCCTGAACTTAATGCTTCTCCGAATCACCAAGGGAGAGGCACGGTGAGTCTGGCTGGAAACCCTAGATCACAAGTAAGACCTCACTTCATTCTCCCTCTCCTCCAAGAGTGCACAATCCAATCAGGCTCAAGGAGTTATTTTACACAGGCTAAGCAAAACACGGTCAAAAATTGACCTTATATAGACAGAAACTTAGAAATTAACTTATTTGCAATCTGCTGTGTTTGGTTGTTTCCTCAGACGAGCGTGGCTAACGGAGTTGCTAGGATCCATCCCTCTGCCACCTCTGGCCTCCAGCACGGCTACAGGTACAACCTACGCCACCGCCTGACAGGTGACACGCAGGACTTGGACCAGGAAGGATAGTGACGGGGGGGGGGGG
>OMLC01067554.1:0-12119 GCA_900302585.1 Regalecus glesne | reverse complement strand
CCCCCCCAACTGGCACTGCAGCTGCTCACTGCTCCTGTACAGTGGGATGGGTTAAATGCAGGGGATAAAGTGGATCTCGTTTCCTTTCCTTTCCACTGTGGCTCACAAAGCTTGCATTCAGATTGCCTCATCAGTGTCCTTCATAATGACCCCTGTAATCAGGATCCTGCTTTACCAGTCATGCATTTGTTTTAGGTGTTTGACTTGTTAATGCATGTAGGAGAGGCTGATGTTTAACCGTCTTTATGAGATGTCAAGCAAGACCTCAGCTCTTCATCTCGGGGGGGGGGTTAGTTTTCCAACCGCTGACTTTTGTGGTCACACAGTGACACATGATACAACCTCCAAAGCTTTTTAAAACTCTTTCAGTGTCGGCTCACTGCGTTTACTGTCGGCAAATGGCAAACAGAGCCAGGAGAAGGGCTATGCTCAGTGTGGGAGTCTAGCTTTTTTCTTTTTTATGTAAGTACTTTATACCTGCCACTACATATCCCTCTTCACCATTCCACAAAAGAGCCAGATGGATTTTTCCCCCTATGATTTACAGAAGCCTAAATGGCCCCTGCCATTCTCCAACCCTTCCTTCTACAATTTAAATTTTGAAAATGTCTTTCTATTTAACATTGAAAGCTTCCCAGGGAGTGACAGGTGATTTTGAATAAAGGCCTTTTACCTTCTACTGAATGTTAGTATCACAAGCTAGCACATTAAGTGCTCTGACTCTCATCATCAGGGGGGGCCAAGGACTCCCTCCAAAAGCTATTCTTACCCACCCGCTATTGTCGTCACACGTTCTTAGGACTGAGCCAGCGACAGTATCTTTCTCCCTTCTCCTCCCCACGATACCTTTGTGACATTGACATACCATCGCTGTATTTGTGCCAGTGAGGTTGATAAAGCACAAGAGGCCCTTGTTCTCTCCGTCCAATCCATCCATCCATCTTGGCTTGTGATGTTAATTGCTGGAGGGCTTGCTGGCATCAGTCTCTGTGAATCGGGGATCTATTAAAACAGGATGTCCTTTCAAAGTTAAAGTTAAATAGCTGACTAAAGGGCTACATCTGTCATCCTCCTTCTCTTCAAAAGGCCTCGTGTCGTCCTCTGTGCCTCTCACCCCTGCTCCCTCCCATAGGCTGCATTACGGCACTGGCACTCCAACACACCCACAGTGTCACATCCACTCACCATCTCGCTCTCTCTTAATCACAGGAAAGATCTCTCTCTCTCTCTCTCTCTCTCTCTCTCTCTCTCTCTCTCTCTCTCTCTCTCTCTCTCTCTCTCGCTCTCTCTCCCTCTCTAATATCTTCTGTGTCTGTTTGTTGCCTCCTGTTGTTCTTGCTCTTACATAAACTTCTGATCCAGTTGAACTGATTCACCTCTTTGTGTGGTGTCCATACCTGGATTATTGAGCATGCATCAAGACACTTGCTCTTACATGTTCTGTCTCATTCAAATTGAGTAAGGTGTGGCATATCTAACAATCTGAAGGTCGCAGGTCAAATCCCCGGTACTGCACGAAGCATGTCGGGGTGTCCTTGAGCAAGACACTGAACCTCGAACTGCTCCCCGAGTGTCACGTGGTGGCTGGTCACTGCTGCTATACAATAGGATTGGTTAAGAGCAGAGAATTGCAAATTTCTCCTTGTGTAACTGATACGGGAATCTAAAACAAAATCAATAAATAATTCACTCCTTTCCTCTCTCCCCTCAGGAAGAACAGAACAGAGGGAAGCCAAACTGGGAGCATCTAAATGAAGACCTCCACGTCCTGATCACAGTGGAGGACACGCAGGCCCGAGCTGAGATCAAGATGAGAAGAGCCGTGGAGGAGGTCAAGAAGCTGCTGGTCCCTGCTGTGAGTCCACCCACTCATGTACACCCACCACAGTTTGCTTTGGCAAGACCCTGAGACATTTTACGCTCTCCACAAACATTAATACACAATAGGGTGTGACTTTGAGCTCTGACCTTAGATCTTTTAGTGCTCAGGAATTGGGCAAGAAGAATTCTTCCCAGCCAGTGACGTATTTGGCTGGGCAATGAGATGAGTGTTTCAGATACCCACCATGGCACAGATGGTACAGCACTTCCAACCTACTGCTAGCATCCTGTTTATACCCACATATATACACCATGGGACAGGTTGATTTTCACCGTTCCCTACACTACACCGTGCCCAGTGCTATGGGAACACATTGCTAGCTTCCCTGAGGTCCAATTCTCTCTCTTGCCTGCCTTCCACTTCCTGATCTCTCCATACCAGCGGGGATCAGCCCCTGTAGTTTATTGGCACGTGTGATGTCTTTGCATGGGATGACCAGGTGGACTATACAGCTGTGGGCCCGGATTTACCGTAAGGTAGCCTAGCCAGAGGGTTGGCTGACCCACCGCAAACAGGATGAGCCTATGCCAGGCAAGTCAGGTTAATCAAAACTGGCTTCAGTCTCCACTTTTGTTTCATTCAGGATGTAGTCAGGACCATAGCAGTGAAGAAATTCACCTAAGGATGAAACGGCCAAACAGGGTAGGGTTGAAATTATAGGTAGGATGGTTAAGTTGTCCTTGTGCTGCCCTTTTTATGTTGAGCTCTATGTGAATGTCAGCCAGGTTTAGGTGAGAGACAGATCTGAGCTGTCGTCACCCAGGGATCCCCTCTCCAGCTCGTTTGGACCTCTCCCTGTCTCTCCGGTCAAAGCTGCAGTCAATCCCAGCGACACACAGAGAGCGTCAGTCCTGTCCTTGTGTTTGCAGATTACTGTTCTATGGTGTGCCAGCCTCTCTGAGGATGGAGGGCTTGTTTTGTCTCTGGTGATAGGAGGACTTGTGATCCCAGCAGCCTGGGGGCCCACATAGGATTTACACTTATGCACACACACGCACACGCAAGCACATTCAGTGATGAAGACATCTCTGGAAGCAGTAGTGGTTTGATGAGTGATGCAGAGTGAGTCACTGGATTGTACATGCACGCACACACACACACAAAACAACAAATGAAACCCATTCTGGCATCATTTTAAATCAATGGCAGCTCTCAGCAGTTAACACTCATCTGAACAGTGTCACAAAATAGTGTCCATGCTTTTCCAGAAATGCCCGTGTACTTCCCAGCTTAACATGTGCTGTGGAGGTGGTTCAGTGATTCGGCAGCTGTGACAGGTGACCTGCCGCCAGTGAGCCATGAGGTCACGTCGGTTGTAAGCTCCACAGAAAGCCCAAACAGGCTCCTGCTCATTCAGGCCTTTCAAGCTGTCCATTCGCTGTGTTTGAGTCCTAAGGAGGATCGATCATAGCTCCTCTCTCTTCTATTGAAAATCTCTCCTCTTTCATTTTCACCAACACAAAGAGAAGCCACTCTCTTTTAGTCTCTAATGAAATCTTGAAGGTAAGATGTTTCAGTGGGGTGTCCCCATCCTCCTTAAGAGTTTTTATGGAGTCAATTTAATGCCCCATTGCAGTACTGGAGAGGTCACTTTTCTTTCATGCAAGTCATCTTTGTTCATTGAAACATGATGAAAAGATCATTCCATTCAGCCACCACTAGGTGTGTGGCTTTCCTTGAGTCACGGTGGCTAAGCAGGTAGAGCTCAGGCCTGGGAGTCAGGCGTCGTGGGCTCGTATCCTGGTGAGTGGCTCGATAAATGTGAGGGATTCAATGTAAAGAGCTTTGAGTGGTGGCTAGACCAGATCAAGTCCATTTACTATTTAATCAAAGCGAGGTATGTTATCAATATATGGGCACTTGAGGAGACGTATCCTATGAACATGGCAGGGTTTATATCCTATGTTTGAACCACTCTAATATTCACCTTTTGCTGTAGTTTCACATGTGGCTATCGGCTTATGTAAGCCCCGTATCAGAACTCATGTTTATTCTTCGGGCCCAGGCAGAGGATGCCCATCAGACACTTTCTGCCTTGGTCTCTAGATTAGTTTTGTTTTTGTGCTTTTCATCAGAGCTGGTTCCTATATGCAGCTATATGAGAAACCAGCATAGTTTTTGGCCTACATGAACTTCATTAAAAGTGAATCACTTTTAAGTTGTACTCTGCTGGTCTCACTGGACGACAATTAGTCTGGCTATCCTCCATCCAGGACTGTCTGTTTTGGTTTTATCTGCCCATGAGCCCCCTGGGGCTCCACATTTCCTCCAAGTGTTCCCTTATTCATTGAGCTTGTGTTTTGAGAGTGTAATTGCATGGGCAAGCTGGCTGGCTGGCCACCCATTATGTCCTTTATCATGCTAAAATAAATTGGATTAAACTATGGACACAAGGCACAGTTGTCTCCACCAGGGTTTTGCGGTGTTCTAATGAAGGGCATCTTCTTCATGTTTTGCGACACGAAATCACGTATTAAATAGCTCAGGACACAAAATGGTGTCATTCTTGCAATTGTCTTTCGGGGAATCAGCCTGACTTGTCACGGATGTGGTCACAGCCAGAGAGAAATAAAGGGAGAGGTGGCAGTTGTACAAAGGGTGATATTATTCTGCTTGCTTTCAACTCCAAAGGTAGAGAGACTTTGGACTTTTTTAATTAGTCTGTGCGTGTGGTTTAAAAAATAATAATTTAATGATATAAAAACAGCTAAAAGTTCACAGCAAGTTTGTGTGCTGCATGTGTTATCCCCTCATCTGCGGCGAAATAGCCCGTATGTTAGCATGAGTAATATTGACTTGTTTGTCATAGAATCTCATTTTTGGCCTCCACAGTTTGACTGACAGCAAGGAGAAGATGGTGGTGGGAGGTGGTAAAGGTTATCTGCTTACCCTTTGACTTCGGAAGTACTCATTTGTTCCCCCCATCCTGAGAACTGTTAAACTTGCCATGAACCTGGACCGGGCTAAAATTGGCAAGAAGAGGGGAAAGGGACGGGGTTGGGGGGGGTGGAGAGCTTGAGCTCCTCTTTCAAGTGTGGATTTACTCCACTGATCCTGCCCTTGCACACACAAGAATGTACATGCCCAGACGTACACCACCACTTGTTAGCACTTGGACTCAATCGCTCTTGTCATCTTCTCAGTTAATAAGGCCCTCAAATTTAGCCCCACTGCACTCTGGGTAACCCCTACCCATAATGCCGTGGAGCTACACTCCTCATCTGCATTCTTGGAGATTCTTTATTGGGTATATCTCTCTAGGATGTACCATCTCATTTTCAAGGGAATCCTCAATGACAATAATACATTGTAAGCACAATTAGACAAAATATTTAATAGAAATAAAAAGCAAGATAATAAAACAATACAAATGAAAAAAATATCAAGTAAGATGGAGTCAGGAGATCCTACTTCAAGCAGAGCATGAGAATGAATCGTTCATTCATAGAATACAGAGGTGTGCTACAGAGGTGCTACAGAGGTGTTTTTATGGACATGTGCAACTGGTCCTATAACACCCTGATCAGCCAACCCCTGACGACCTTTCTGTCCCTTGAAGGCGGGAGGAGGGTAATCCTTTCCCTTCAGACAGGTTGTGTCTTGTTGTTGACGGTGGCCAAGACCTATTGTAAGAGGGAAGGAAACTTATCCCTGTTGGATTAAACTCTCCTCACAATTATAAATATGAATTACAATGAATAGACTTGTTCTTATATAGCACTTTTCTAGTCTAGCCACCACTCAAAGCGCTTTACAATGATTGGCTCACTGAGCTAGCTGCCTGCAGCACCTGACTCGCATGCGTGTGCTATACTCAGAGCTATCATTTGATAAAATCTTAAATTATAAACCATTTGAATGATCTTCACACATTCTTGATTTGTACACTGCATGGTCAACAAAGCTTATGTATGAATGAACAGTGAAGCGTCTGGTGTTGAGGCTGAATCTAGCAAGACTGCAGACTCCCAAGTGGGGCATATAACCCTCAACGCCTGTCGTCATGACGATCCTTGTCTTTGGAGCATTGTGTTTGTGATCTGCACTAAAAGACCACACTGGTGTTATGTATCAGTTAATTTGCCAACAGTTACGATTGGCAAGGGTGATGCATCCAAATTGCCCACTTTCTTATTTAAACCAGGAGCTGATGATTGAATGTTGTAGGGCAAAGTCAGGTGACTGTGGGGGTGCACCCATGAATGTGCATGTTTGGGGAGAGGTGGGAGTGTACAAATATCCCCCAGTTCATTAATAAGCTTCTCAAATCTGATATAAACACCCATTAAATTAGTTTCTAGGTTTGGGCATCACAAAAGTTATTAACTAAGCACACCAAGATAAGCCTTTAGTATGTGTAAGGCAGCCATCTTGGCCTTACATGTGTGTGACATGTCGGTGACTCGCAGTAATGTGGTGGCTCAGTATGACGGCTTATTTAGATCTATGACTGATCCTCACTCTCTGCAGGAAGCCTCTGGCAGATGTGACAGCACAACCCAAGGTGAAACACGGCGTTCACATGTACTCATCTGCATTCCTTCTCCACTGTGTTTATGATCGTGGGCACACATGTATTTGTGTGTGTGTGTATTCATCTGCGTGTGCATGATTGACAAGTGTCTGTGTGCTGGACATTGTTATAGATATAATAAATCCTCATTAGTCCCCTGAGGTCACTGTGTGGCTAATTGAAGGGCTACCAGGAAAATAACAAAGTTCAGCAGGCTGACAAAGAAAGATGACCATCTGAGCTCAGACAAAGGCATTGTCCTTAAGCAACCCCTGCTTCTTTCCCTTTACCCTCTTCAACACAGACCTTGGAGAAACTGGACACATTTTTCTTGTCACCAAGTTTTTCCCCCCATATACAAGTTCCTACACAATAGAATATTTTTGAAAATGGTGATGCCAATTGGTTGAGAAGGAAGGAATATTATGCATTGTGACCTCGTAGGAAAACAGAAATGGTAGAGGGGAGAAAAAGAGGCTGAGACCCTATATAAACAGAATGAAGTCCAGGATATCATGGATTTTTCCTATATTTTATTCCAATTTACAGCAATGCACCAATGTGCAAGCATAAATGGATATCATGACAGTGCAGCAGTTATCACTGTTGCCTCAGACAGATGTTCCTTGGTTTGAATCCTGTACCAGGTCATTTCTGTGTCCTTCCACCATCAAAAGACATGCAGGGACTGCAGATGCAAATTAGCTTGAAGCGATAATCTGGTGCAGCGCATCAAATGGTGACATTCTTATAAAAGCCTCACGTGGTCCCATCCATCCATTCTAGCTTCTCTGAACAATTACTCTTAGTTGATCTATGCTTTGATTCGAGTGTTTCTTGCTATCTGTTGCTCATAATGTTGATGTCCCAAGGATTAGAATCTCGTTCTATCATTCTACATATGACAGTTTGTTCTGGATAGGAGTGTCAGTGTTAAATGCCCAAGTTGTAACCATGTTACCTTGGAAACAAGCCCCTAGCACCAGCATCTTGGTCTTGCAGAGAGATGTCAATCAAAATGGCGCACTCCCGGATGATTAGGTAAGGTACCTTTCAGTCTTTACACATGAGTGGAGAAAAATGATTTGAGAGCTCTGTGAGCTAGTGTTCCTTATAGGTGTAATTTCAAGCGTTTCTCATTTGATTTTGATTTATTTTTACCCATTTAGCCTCTGTTCTCCTTGCACTCGAGATTAGTTGTGTTGTATGACAACTAAACAAGTCTACTTTGCGGAATCATGACCTTGCTTTGTCTTACTTAGACTTTTAATATCCTCTGTCTGCGCTTGGTCATGTTTTCACCAGTACTAAAGCCAGCTCAGCTCATTGAAGTTGTTTGTGCGAGTGGAGCTACAGAGTTCCTTTTTTGGGGGGGGGTGCATTCTTTCAAAACGTTGCTTATGCTTCATGCTAAGGTACCGACATAAGAGAGGCCACCGCCTCCCACCACATGCATATACATGGCACATCCACATTACAACAAAGGTCACATTTTGAATGGAGAAAAGCCCACAGAGGAAGAAGAAGAAAAGCTGTCTTTAAAGGAGCACATTGGCCCCACAGAGCTGGGGCTAACTCTCTTGAATGGAGCTGTCCTTCCAAGGAACAATGTGATTGGTGACAGCTTGAGCAGACCAGTTGCCTCCAGCACTGCTCTCCATTCCATTTGTTACACAAACCCTCCCAGTGCCCCCACAACACCTTTCTGACACTGACAAACCATCACTGTATTTGTGCCACAGTGAGGTTAATACGGCCCTGTTCTCTCTCGCTCTCTCTCATATACATATATATGCTATCTTGGTATATATTATGTAAATTAAGAGGCAGTTTCATTGTTCCATTTCACATTTAAAGGCCATTATCCCTGCATATGGAAGGCAATCTGAAAGTAAACGTAAACGCTTCTTGCTTTTCCATAGGTTGCCAAGTTTTGTTCATAAACCTCCTCATCCCCATTCCTTTATCCCTGGTTGTGGGGTAGTCACTTGTGCCACACAGACATGGTTACTCTCTCAACCTATGGCCCTCCCTCCTCTTGTTGTCCTTTGCATCTCCCACTGACCACTGCTGAACTAGGACAGAGCCTACACTGTACTGAGCAGACAGATGGACCATGATGAACACCAGGTTTGCTTCTCTGCGGGGTGTTGTTTCCTTACTGGCAGTTCTCACCCGGCTTGGCCGGTTAGTAGCATGGCAGGGCCAACTAAAGCTCCCACAGGGAACACTCACACACATAAAGATACACCAAGACAGGAGGGGATGCAAGTGGAATCTCAAACACATGCACACAGAGGATCTGGGGAATGTAAAGGTGGATCTGAGCAGGAGTCTGCAGTGGACAGCAGTGTTTTTATAGACTGTGTGATCAATAAATGCCCCTACTTCCCTCTCTGTACCACCACCCCTCTCTCCTCCTCCCTGTCAGCCTCGTATGACAAATGAGTACAAAACACCATCTGGCTGCATCCATCCATGTTCGCCTCCCCAATTAATGATGTTTACTTTCTATTCTTTCTACCTAGCACTACCATTCTTTTCTTATTTACTCTTGATCCACTTCTCCTTTGCACATCGACTGCCATGCGTAGGATCCAGCCAAGTCCATAAGGACAAGAGCTGGCATTCCTCATTGAGTCTGATTGATTGGCTTGTGCTGTAGTATCTAGGAAGAGATTAACACGCTATCACGGCTGTTCAGAGCTTCACCACAACTCTTCCTGTGCAGGCACTGCAGTGCTGTGACCCCTGCTTTCACAAAGGTGCTGTAGTCAGTTCGAAGTTTACTATTTCTCCATGTACCATGTGACCCACCAGAAGGAACCTCTGGTGGGTCACATGGTACAGCACTAAATTGCTCATGTGACTCCTGAGCTGAACAAGTTTAGAAAAAACCACTTCCAAGTTTCTGGGTTTGAGTATGATGCCCACGTACCTGGCCTGATCTCTGAACCTCAGTCTCGGTATTGGGCCACGATCAAGCACATTTCTAAATGCTGCCCACAAACTGAGTTCTGCGTTACAGAACCTGAGGAAAGCAGAAAGCAGTCAGTGTGACATGCACACACACACCATGTACACACTGCAATAAGGAAAGCTGTCACTTCGTCAGCACACTCTGTGTGTGTTGGTGTGTGAGTGGACCCCCTAAAGGCAGAAAGAACGAGCCAGAATGTCAGGTTGCCACAGAGTTCGCAGAGGCTTGAAGGGCTTGCAGGCAGTTGATAGAGGGTTGAAGTCCACCTGGTGGTCCCTCTCCCCCTCTTTCTCACTCTCCCTGTAGGCTTTTATTGCCATCATCACTCTAATGAAGCAGTTGGATTGGATCATATTAACCTCCTGATCCCAACCTCCCTGGACGCCACACTTATAAAAGGCTAGACTGTGCTGTTGGTAATTCATTGTGCGTGCTCTCATTCTTCGTGAATGTGCACGTGTGTTTGTGTGTGTGCCTTAGTGACTCACACACTCATCCCACCTGCACGTAGACACTCCTTTTCCCATATGAATGTTAATCATCTTTTTAATTGGGTTCCTTGACTTGTTGACCTCTGCTTGAGATGCGACGACTGTATTGCTGTGCTCCCCTCCTCCCTTCCAGCTATGCTTGTGAGCGTGTGCATGCATGTATGCTTTCCTGCTTCTAGCTAGCTTCAACACAACTGTTCTCAGGGGAGACCATCCTGAGCTGGCTTGGAATGTGAATATATCCACATACACACACACACACACACACACACACACACACACACACACACACGCTGGACTGCTCTCCATGTGAAGCTTTCATGGCCTCATCTTCCACTTTTTACCTGTGCATCCAGAACTTTAACCCCGCCCCAACCTGCTCGTGAGACCGATAACTCCACACTCCAGGAACATGAGAACAAGAGAGGGGGCGAGCCCTCTCCTATAGCTTGTGAAGTATGAAATCCCCCGTGATTAATGAACTGGAAGTGATAAGGGTAATTGGAATTGACCGCTCGTCGTTTTAGCGTGAAGAAACGAGACGCGGCTTCTCCGACACTTCTGCCAATAATGATCACGACCGCATGTCGGTCGATTGGTTCGTCTGTGTGAAAAGCAACCGACTGGTCAAGTCGGTTGTGGCGAACTTGCGTTTGTGTGCAAGCTAACAGACACAAATGCTGGTTTTCTGTTGAAGTCACTTCCTGCCAGCATCAGCACCTGAGCTTGGCCTTTTCAGCCCACACTGATTCATACATCGGTACCTGGAAGGCAGAGGTCCAGCAATCCCAAATAACAATGAAGGACTTCTTTTCTTAGGCTAGGATGATCGTCCATAGCATAGTGATGGCAACCTGAAACAACCAGCCTGGCTGGAGGTAGGGGCCGGCAGGGGGATCTGCCTGCATCCCATCACTCCCGTGCCCACTTGGTTGAATACATTTGCCCTCATGTGTACCCAGTGGGACTGGCAAAGCATTCAGGGAGCTGATTTTACCTTGGCCATACTTTTACATCCCTACAAGAGAGGGGGGGTTTCCTCTTAAGCTATAGGCTTGCTTAACATTTCAGACATGACTCAGGAGGGAAAGCTCCAAGCTCCTGTCGGCAAGTTGGGACACCATGCTGGTTAACATATGTTCCACACTTACTCTTATACATCTCTTTTTCTTTTTCTGCCACCAAAACCCCCTTTTCCTCCCATTCTCCTTATTCAGAGTAAATGGTAAACAGCCTTGTCCTTCTATAGCACTTTTCTAGTCTAACTCTTTCTGAACGTAGATCACAAAGATGGAAGAGAAACGTATATTTCCCTGATGTTGCCATTTTTCATGTTCACAGTGGTGCCAGGATAAGGTTCTTACATCACCAATGTGTGATTCACAGTGAGAGACGTCTCTTAGTTGTTTTTGTTTGCCTCCCTTCATTTCTAATGGCGCTTATCTCGGTGGGGAAACATGTGCTTGGCTCTGGATTCTCCCTATGCATCTCTCTGTTTTGTTTCTCTCCCTCTTGTCTCTCCTCATCGTTTCCTCTCTCACGGATTGAAGTGACATATCATTCACCACTCTCTGCCTTATTAAAGTGCATCTGCCGTGGCCTGAAGGTCTCCGGCTCCTTTTAACAACACATAGATTAGAAACCACTGAGCAAGGCTGAAGTCGTCTGCTGCGACCATGTCACTTACACAAGACCGAGTGCTCTATTGATGCTTCAGAAAACTACACAAGGATTTCTTGTCTCCATAGATTTAGTTGCTGTGAGGGGGGATATGCCCCAAATGGCCTCCATTTTCTCCTCGCAGCACACAGTCCTAATGATTTTCAAGAGGCACATGCATTTTCTGTCTTCCTCTCATACCAGATAATGGCTGAGGTTTTTGTCCATGTGTACTGTGTAGCCCTGTCTCAAAGGTTGAGGGAACAGAGCTTTTGCTCATGGATGGTTCTTGGCCCAGAGCTTCCTACCCCGCCATCTCTTAACTCCCTTCCTCCATCTGTCCATCTCTCTAGTTTTCCATTTCTCTGGCTCTCCTGTGGGCAGACAGGTGGCCCTGACCCTAAGAAACGGCACTCCCTGTGGAGAACAGGCTGCCATTGCCTTGGCTCCCTCCTTCGGTCCTGTCCTCTCAGTGTCTAATCCTCCGGCCCTACCACTGGGCTACAGGCAGAACAGACCCTGTAAGCTGTGGCAGGGAGTCAGGATCCTTCAGAGAGAGTTCCAACACTTGAGCTAAAAGGGAGGCACCAACCT
>OMLC01067553.1:0-12751 GCA_900302585.1 Regalecus glesne | reverse complement strand
GTGTTGCCCTGTGAATCTTGAATGTTGGTGGAGGCACTCTCCTTGAGAAGCAGCTGAATCAGGCGGTAGTTGCCCTTGGCTGATGCTCTGTGTAGGGGAGTGGACTCCAGCTTGTCTTTGGCGTTGGGGTCTGCTCCGTTTTCTAACAACAGCAAAGCTATCTGAATAAAAGGGGGGGACCATATCTATTACTCACCAGCCTAAGATGAATGGCTTAGTTTAGTATCCTATGGTTTCCATCTATCATTAACCACTTATCTGAAGTTGGGTTACAGGGGAACTGGAGCCTATCTCAGTTCCCGCTGGGCAAAAGGCAGGGATACACCCTGGAAAGGTCGCCAATTCATCACAGGGCACAGCAATAAGGGGAAAAGTGTCTTGCTCAAGGACACTTCAACACTGTTCTCTGTAGGTGCTGGGATCAAACCTGCAACCTACCGATCACCAGGCGACCACTCTACCCACTGAACCATGCCTCCAATAGCTGTTTTTTATACAAATTCAAACATTTTGCATATCCCCTTTTAATCTAGAAGCTTTATTAGTTGGCATTATGAATTACATATGTTCAATGTAGCATACCCATGTTTCCCTCATTGCAGTCACTGCACTGGAAGTGATATCACAATCTAATACCAAAGTGTTATAAAAGGATTTTATGAGAAAAAGTGGTAATTCAATTGGACAAAGGAAGATAATGTACTCAGCTGTCTGCTAAAATTATCACACTAAGGTTACTTAATTTTTCGAATCATATTTTGCTTTTTAATGAGTTTCTGAAACAGGGATAGTCCCAACACATTGTTTTTCTAGAGGGTTTTATTTTTTACTTGATTTGTTTTTAATGAAAACAGGGAAATGACCAAAGTCAATTCAAGCATCCATGAATTTGGTATATTATGTAAAGCAAGACAAAAGACTAAACTTGCAATAACTATTGTTTCCAACAATATTTCAAGTTGACAGGCAAAAGACATGACTTAAAGACCTTTTAGGCAATGTTAGTGAAATGTTTGAGAAACTGACCTCATATCTGTCTTTAGAGGCTGCATAATGCAGCGGGGTACAGCCATTCTGATTTACAGAATTGAGTTGAGCGCCTTTGGATATCAAAGATCTCACTATGTCCTCTCTGCCTGCAGATGCTGCAATGTGAAGAGGAGTCCAAGAAGCCTGGGAAATAATGCATCAAGAGTAACAATTTCAGTTAAAAGCAGATGCATCTCTCAACAACTCATGCTTAGCAGGTTAGGTCCAGCTGTATTGTAATCAACAAAATTATATGAACAAGTTAAGGTAATTACTTTATCTTTTTACATGTGAAATGAAAGATGAAAAGCTGAATGTACAGGTATTGCATTGATCTATTTTGAGAAACAATTTTCAAAATGTGTTCGAAATGTTTAGAATACTTGAATTTGAAAATATTCTATAACCTATACATATCTTGTTCCTGTCAAATAGGTTGTAACATATTTGTGTTGGGGCAATGACAGGCGATTAAATGAATACATTACAATTTCTGATTTGTAACATTGTCCAATAAATGAAGAATAACAAAAACAATACTTAGGTTGAAATATTTCACAATATCACTAAAAGGTGAATGATTCACTTTTTTGTTTCCCTTACCTGGATTATTGAGCAAGTATCAGTACATTTCATAATATCATACAGCACTTTGAGTAACTCCTAGATAATGATGGATGAGTTTTGAATTATTTCTTATTCTTCATTATACAGGTGTAGTATAGGGCTGTTTTACTTCCATTTGACTTGCATTTAGCTGGACATAAAACCCTTACAGGTCAATTCAAAATTAACCACTTAAATATCAATTACATTTATAAAGTAGAATCTCAACAGCCATACAACAGATGGAAGACTATGCTTATTTCATTGAAAGTTGTTCCTTATGAATCTATCTCATGAATCTTGTGAATAAAATAAGGATGGGAAACAGAAAGAACTACTGTCGTGAATTAGTGTCTGTCAGTGCATCCTTAGACATAAGGTTATTGAATAAGGTCCTCAGCGATCAAAAGCGAAATAAATCATTATGAATGAATATGAATAATGCAAACTCAGTTGGAAAACTGCAAAATATTAACTGGGACCAGCTAGAAGAGTCGAATATTAACTGTATCCTTATTAAATATACTGGAAAACCAATTATGTTAATACTTGCATCATCCTGTAGATTCACTTCAACTCCCAGGTCGAGAAGAAACTGCACAATATCGGTGTGGCCAGCCGAACATGCCCAGTGGAGGGCGGTTCTGTGGTCCTAAAAGTATAGAAAAGCGATCGTCAGACTTTAAAAAAATTAAATGAAACAATGTCGTTGATATTGTATCTATTTTTTTAGTCGGGCATCTACACATTTAGGTAGAACAAACATGTACATTCTATTACATGGATACCTGGTCAGTTTTGCAGGCGAGAGTTTTATCTGTCAAAATACATTGTTTTAATTTGTCTAACTGTCCCGTGTAGGCAAGATTACAAATCTCAACATTAGACACAGTGCTTTCCATCATTAAGTATTTGCGTTAATGTCTGCCTAAGATTAATAGATGGGTTTAATGTTCCCTGTTATTCAAAGCTGCCTGTACATTTTGAACTCGAGCAATGACTCAGGAAACTGACTTCTACTTCCGGGTGTGTTGTGGCCACGCACATTTCTTTCAAGAGTAAAAGCTTCAGAGACCCTTTCGGTCCGCTTACATTCAATCGATCAAATACTTTATTCAGGGACATAGGTTCATATAAAATGAAAATATAACACATGAAAAAAAAACAATTATAAAACTAAATCACAAATTCAAAAGTCCCAGAAGCAATACAAGCACTTTGTGTATCCTTATCTTGATGGTTGCTCAACAATCCAGTCTATAAAATCTCTGAAGACTCGGACTGAGGAGGTCACCTGAATGAATGATTAAATGTTTCTCTCAATAAGACTTTGAGTCCAAATGAACTGATTCACTTTCTTCGGGGGGGGTTCTATGACTTGGTAAGGGGTCTATTAGTTGGAAGTCACCTGTAGGTTACCTCACTAAAGTGTATTTTGATTGAATATTATTATTTGAGTACAATAAGAAGAAATCAAGAAATATGCTGTTTTATTTTGAAGGATGGTCACTGTCGAGTTATGACCCCCGGAAGTGATAGCTCATTAAATAAACAAAAGGTGTGCTTAGGACGACGTTATACATAATTTGTAAAAAAAAACAAGCTGTGCGAGTTAATGAGAAAACAAAGTG
The DNA here is from genome assembly GCA_900302585.1 of Regalecus glesne. NCBI lineage: Eukaryota > Metazoa > Chordata > Actinopteri > Lampriformes > Regalecidae > Regalecus > Regalecus glesne. The sequence continues at coordinate 9,485 of OMLC01067553.1, read as the reverse complement.
TCACATCAGATACTCCGATAACTTTATTTTACTAACCAATCGTTCTCAAACTCACCCACATGTCGTTGACGCTGGTAAGTGTGCTCAGTCGTTAACGAGGGATTCGTGGTAACTCCTGCATTTTTGCTGATGTTTTTGTACCGTGTACTGTATTTATCATAAAGTACATCATTTTTCCCGCATTCTATATTTGTTCATTAGTGTTACCTGTACTCTTTCATCACTGATATTTTATCATATTTCTTATTTGTTCTGTATTTATTCTCTTGGCGACCTCTAACGGTTGCATCCGTGTTACACAATTGCAATTTTGTTGTGCCTGCCTAATGCTTGCTAGTTCTCTCTAGTGTGCTACTCATTTGGTAAACTCTCAGAACAAGAGCGGGTTAAAAGCTTTATGTAAGGTCATTTCACGTCAGCATCGACGTACTGAGTTAGCACAGAGAAATTAAGCAGTCGTTGGAGACTTGGGTTGATGAGCTAAATAGTTTCCATTGACGAAATCTTCAGCAAGGCCGAGATCAACATGTGGCTTTTGTCATAGCGCTGCCGTTTACCGCTCCACTGTCGACTGAAGCTTGTCTTCGTGCCACCCATCAGTAAGCAGTGGCTCCACCGTGACATACCAGTCAAGCAGATTGTCATACCATTTTTAACTTTTTTTTTTTCCTCCATTTTGAACAACTAATACAACCAGTGCCTCAAAGCCCCCCCCCCAAATGTTCCTAATTTAGGGGATGTCCAAAATATGTAGGAATAGGAGCCAGTTTGTGTTCCACAGTTTCTCCAGCATTTAATTGAGTGTGTTAGGTCTATTTTAGCCAGTATTCTGGTGTCTGAAAGCATCTCATAATTACCTTCTTTTGAATTCTCTCATGTATTTGAATTGGTCACTAGATTTGGATCAGTGGATATTTCTTCCTATATGTCCTGTGGCACATCTGTATTCATTTCAGTTTTCCATCTTACAAATGTAAAATGCAAATCTCCCTGTGGGACTAATGGATATCTTATCTTCCTTTTTCCTACAGTATTCATATTGAACTTTTAAAGCGACATCTGTCGGTTAGAAGTGCTATCTGCCAGTGGACAGTAACATACCCCTACCAAACAGTAGTGCCATGTCAATAATGATGATAATAATAATAATATTTTCCCTTATCAGTCCCACAGGGGGAAAATTTCCCAAAGGGAATTTTCCAATTCTATGCATTTAACCCATCCTGTCTTATAGGAGCCGAGAACTGCCGTCATTTGGCACTCGGGGAGTAGTTAGGGGGTTAAATGACTTGCTCAAGGATGCCTCGACATGCTTTCTGCGGGACTGGGAATCGAACCTGAAACCTTTAGATTACTATATAACAACTCTACCTACTGAGCTATACCACTCCAAAGGCCACTCTTTGATCTCCACTCCAAAAAATTCCATTTTTATTACTACCACCATCTTCACTGTTTTCACCCTCATCTCTTTCTTCCTTCTCTGCCAGGATTTCAGGACCCATGCTGATCAGTCCTGTAGGTATGCAGAAGAATTCGTCAACATCTATTATGATTGCATGGATAAGAAAAGAAGGGTGAGTTTTTGTCTTGTCTTGTGTGTCCATCCTGAATTCAGGGATGGTTGTCCTCTCTTCACATAGATGGTCTCTTCAAACCTGTTCAAACCAGTTTTGCTCCCTATCAAGGATGTGCACATCCTAAACTTTGAAAGAGTGGCCATTGCCTTTAGATGGGTTTGGACTGCAGGGTCCTAGGTTGGTCTTCTGTGCCAATCCTCTGTGAAAAGTACACAACCATTATAATTCTGATTAATGGTCACAGTAATTTGCATGAGAAGTTTTTGGTTTCGGTCATCATATGCTGTGCTGTTTATTGGGGAAGGAGATGCCTGCAGTCAGTTGAGACTGGAGATGTTACTTAGATGGTAAAAATGTTGAATTGGTTCATATGGACGCAACATTTGAGAGAAAGCTTTCATGGCTCATCTAAGTGACTTCATCAGTCTCTGTCACTTAGATGAGCCATGAAACCTTTCTCTCAATAAATGCGTCCAGATGAACAAATTATATAATAATGCAGTGGCATGTTTTTTTAATTCAATCAACTAATAATGTATTGGGTCCTCCAGTGAGTAGGGAGTTATGGAGCTGTTCAGTGCATCCCTGCGTCATGCAGCTGGGTGTTTGAATCCTGGCCACGCTGTTTCCAACCACAGCCTCACTAACCACCATACATAGTGGGGCATAATTGGCTAAGCCTCACATGGGTATAAGGATTAGGTTGGATAAAAAAGATTCTAGGTTTGCTATTGTCCCCTCTGGGTCATCTGGGTGCTCGTGGTTAAGTGAACTGAAAGTACTCTCGCTTCGTTCTCCTCTGATGGCCAAGCACTGTGGTTTCCCCGCGAGACTGTGGAGTGTGAAATAGTGAGGGCTAGTCGTCATGTGACTTGGAAGAGACATATGCTACAGCTTCCTCCTTCCTGTCAACATTCTAGAGGGACAGAGGAGATTGACCCAGCCATAGGCAACTCAGGTAATTTGGGTAGGGAAAAAGGGGAGGTAAAACAAAAAAAAATAAAACAAAAAAATAGACAAACCATTAATGTATTAACCAAAGGAATTGCATGATATGCATAAGGCTCTCGATGCAAACCATCTACTGTAAGGCAAAACCCTCCAACAGTGCTCCTCTTGTTCCATATTTACCCATGTACATAATAGCCCAGAATCTGCGTCACATGATGATGCGACAGCATCATGGGATACATCTCCAATAGGTCATACACTAATTTATACATTTTATGCACAAGTAACAGATTGTTCATTACTTTGTAATGGGAAATTGCTTTCTTCAAGGCTCACTATGACGCTTATTTGGAAAGATGAGAATCAAAGGCATTGCCTTCTCAAATCTAGAGGGTGTTCATTGAAGTATTGCCATCATAGTCATTGGGGAAAAATGTCACTAATAGGAATTTACTTGTTTTTGTAATTCAGAATTAAATATTTAGCACTTTAAAAAACTTAACAATGTAAAAAAAATCATGATCAATTAGCAAAGAAGTAAAATGTTCTGAAACGGCAAAGGATTGCCTTCAAAATATGATAAATCATGGGGGTCGGACCAGGATACCAAGCACGTGAGATGTGTTTTTCTGTCGCTCTGTTGTTTCATATAAAATTTAATTTATAGTTTAACAACATTCCAGGACATGGGGCAACTTAATTTTGTTCATATACTCGGTTGAATTGCTTCTTTACACTTTAAATTGGCAAAGTCTTACACTGACTGAACAGAAAGTTGATTCCACAAGTGCTGGCCATAGGAAAAGTTTCCATTCATGTTGGCTCTCCTGCAGTCAATGTTTATAAGGGTGGGGATGCTTGTAGTCAGCTCAGACTGAAGATGTCCCCTGTATGAGAGATGAAACATTACTTAATAAACTTCTCACCCAGTGGAAACAATTAACCTTTTTTGTGATTCCTTCATCTGGTTTATTGAGCATACTTAAAGACATGATGTACTGTTATTTTGAATGTCTCCTTTTGGATGAAAAATATATGAAAAGCATTTGTTCTGTTTTATTTTTACCTAGAACCTAACCCGACTCTACCTGGACAAGGCTACCTTGGTATGGAATGGAAATGCAGTGTCAGACCAGGATGCTCTGGGCGAGTTTTTTGAGACTCTTCCATCAAGCGAGTTCCAGATACATACACTTGACTGTCAACCAGTTCATGGTGAGAGACTACATAGGTCCATTTTAGCGTGTCCTGATTAGTCCCCACGTTGTGGGGTTGTACTTAATTGGTTCATGGGGGATTAAGGCCAAATGTCCTTCCTGATACTCCACAGTGGGTTCAAACCCACAGCATCTTGCTCATCATTTCCTTGAAGTGTGCACTCTGAGCTATCGCGGGCCAAAGGTACTTTGAGAGACTTGCGTCTAAAATCGCAGTGGATCAAGTCAGGATCCACCTACGTGTTTTTCTGTCCAAGAGGCATAATCTTTGGAAGAGAACAGGTTTTGTGAAAATATCCCTAGTACTTGACCTCACTCAAGGCCAGAAATAAGTTCTTATTTGTTTCAGGGTTCCAAGACAGCCTGGAAAACCTTCAAGTTTATTGATTAGTTTTCCAGTCAAGGAAAACACCTGCAAAATAATAGAACTTGTTAAATCTCCTTGAAATTTTATTGGGGCTACGGTAGAGCGCGCGTGTCGGGAAATGACAGGCCAGAAGTCATAGGTTTGATCCCATCACCAGGCTCCGGCCTTAATTCCCCATGTACCATCTGGGTCCACCCCCACAACATAGAGACTGATAGTGACAAGTGAAACCGACCTTTGTCCTTGAAATGTCATTGAGGTCATGGAAAATTGTGAAGTTAGGTTATTAAATTATGTTGTAACCAGCTGAGATTACTTTTTTTTTTAGCCACCGAGATGTCACATTGGTGTTTGAAGCTTGGTCGGCATGTTCAGTAATCAGTTTAGTTACAATCCATTTAGCCACTGCGAAGGTTCTACTGATAGTTCATTCTGAATATTCTATGACCAATGTCTGTTAAGTATATACAAGTGAACGTCACAAAAAGATTTCCAAGTATGGGGTCCCTGTGGTTTCCGTCTATAAAAGGTAGTGCATGCCTCGATATCAGACGTAGCAGGTTCGATCCCATCACAAGGCATCTGGCCTTAATCCCCCATGCTCGGAATATATTAAGTATTTTGATAGGTTGCTAGACTAGAAAAGTGCTTTAAAAAAATTAATTCATTTACCATTTCTACTACTTAAAATTAGGTGTTTTTAATGGTTTTAATCTAAAAGTTCTAGTATTACAACTGAAGTCATAGCGCATCTGACTAGATACGAGCATTAGATAACTAGCCCATGATGTAAAGGCATTAACATCAGGTGGTAAACAAGGGGAGAGAATAAACCCTTGATTAAAATGGGATTTGATCTCTGAATTCCACTGAACTCTACTTTTTTTATTCACAGAACAAGCAACACAAGGCCAGACTACATTGCTAGTTGTGACTTGTGGAACTGTGAAGTTTGAAGGCAACAAACAGCGGTTTTTCAATCAGAACTTCCTCTTAACAGCTCAGGCTTCACCAAATACTGACCAACCTGTTTGGAAGATTGCCAGTGACTGTTTCCGTTTCCAAGACTGGAACAGCTGAGCCTCGACCCCCCCACGCACACCAATTACATTATTCATTATATTCTAAGCATTGTGTAAATAAGTTAATGATGTTTGTACCTGGTTTTCAACAAAAGAGTTAAAGTTAACAGCTGAATAGAAAAGGACATTTATTCACCACAAATGCAACAAACAAAACAAAGCAAGTGGTCCTAATGATGAAATAAATATTTTCAGTATCACAGAAGAATTTGTTGGAAAATGACTGCCAAAGTCCATGTTCTCAAATTTTTGATAAAATAATTGACAAACAAAAATGCAAGCCATTCCAATTAAAGTTAACATATTTTGATGAACATTTCAAACAAAATTATTGAGGTAAAATATTTACTGTTAACATTATACCAGTTATCACAATAGATTTGGTTAAAAGCATCTTAACAGTTCAGCATGCTTGCTCAAATAAATAAGGTGCACACAGGAGGACAGGAGTCTGGCAATGTGCTTTCTATATAAATATACCACTCAACAGTTTCATATACTAAAACATTTTGCTATTTAATCTTCCTGAGTCATTTAGGTGTCTACACATTTGGTCAGACAGTCCCAATGCATCTTGACAAAATAAAGTATATAAAACAATCATGGTAGACCCAGATAAGACATCAGTATTATAGAATGACAAACACTCCCAATTAGTGGCCAATCAGCATCTCGCACCTACTTCTAACGAGCGCCCTCTATCGAATGGAGTGTGAAAACTTGTCCATCTATACTAAAGAGTGATGTCGCTGGATCGATCAGGGGCTGAGATTCATGGTGAGATTCTTGTGAGAAAATTTCTCCCTTTGCAAATGCGTTTTTACGTTATTCACAACTAACGTCATTCTCACAAGCTTTGATTTCCTCACATATTAATTTCCTTAAAGACATACTAAACACTTAAACGTGTTTTTGAGCTGTAAACTGATGGATTATGTTGGGGTTAATATAGACATTTCTCTCAGAAATGTATTTTTAAAAAAACCAACAACAGCATTTTGAGGGTTGAAAATGGCTCAACGCGCCATCAACTGTTTTAAATCAGCCCTGAACCTTGCAAAGCCAATGCTGAACTAGAGTCGACCAATTGAAACTCATCTACGTAATGAAGTTAATGTCCTCTAATTAGAGGACAACCCAGCCCCTGCCAATTGAGCTTGACTTGAAAATCATGCTCCACAGAAGTATTGGGTCCTCACACATCTACACCCCTCCCCAATTGTTGTTGTTTTTTTTATTATGCAGGGGGTAGAGTTTGTCTCAGACTGGAGGAGTTATGCTCTAAATTAATTATTGGCTGATGTTACTGACGCCTGGGGAGGAAACGGAAATGTCAAGGACGTTGGTGTCTATTTTGACCAATGAACGCAGGTGGAACGATTGCGCGAAACTTTTGCTCGCTAAGGCGAGCAATTTTTTTTAAAGTTCGGACACACAGACCAGGTTAGGACATTTTCAGTGGGGAAAACTGAAACAATTTGATGTTCGCTCGTTCGTGTCGCCTCCGGTTAGGAACCAGTGTCACGGTCAGGGTGTTTTTCTAGAACGCCTGGTAAACAATGACATTTTAGCCATTCTGTAATAAATTACTGCAACATTTGCCTTTTGATCTAAGTGCCTCCCACTTCTCCTTGACTGCAATGCAGACTGAAGGCACAATGATATCACTACTCCTAAACCTCAATAAAAAACAACATAAACCTATTTAAACACCAAATTATATAACTATTGACATTTCAACTGAACCATTAACAACAACGTATTAATATTAAACAGAGGACACTGATACTTGAAATATCAGTTACAAAAAAGGTACACGATTTAAATGGATGGCAGTTAAGTGCTGTTATGGTCTATGATCATTTTTAATAAATAAGAGTTGCCCTCCAGGTGTGAGAGCAACTCTGATAATCAATACTAATGTTTTGTTTTTTCAGCACAAGAATGAAAAGCAGAACATTTTAGCCGACAACAACAACTTTACAGCTTCCGCTTGTGTACAAATTATCTTCATTTAATTTGTATAGCTGGGGGATATAAAGCTCAAAAATTCATATGGGAACCTGAAAAATCATTTACACAACACAGATGATTTCTAGCAAAAAGGGAGCTATGTTAGGGTGTTGTTTTCTTTTTAGTTCATTTACCCCCATACATTCTCTCAATGTGATGGAGATAGTGATTCTTAAGCTCTTTCCTCTTCAGCTTGAAAGCATCAGTGACCAGACCTGTTTCAGGGGTCCATGGCTCTGGGCTCAGATGCACCTTCATGGGGATCTCAAACCGTTGGAGTTTAACTACAAATAAATGAAGGAGATGAAGAGAGATCAATGGTGTTCACCCATATCAACTCAAATACAATTTAGGATTTTGCCTCTCTGAAAGACTAAACATTCGACATTCTACCATCAGGACCACTGTGCCCTGGAACAACCAGCCTTTGGTGCTTAGGCAAGCAGACTCATCATTTAAAGCCTTTCAGACTCATTTAAATAATTTTTCCTGTTTTACTTTTAGCATTGCCATTGATGCTGTTACTATGATTAAATTATAACTAAAATTAAAATATTTAGCATTTAGTGGGATGTGAGAAACAAAAAGACCTCTGTATAGATATGATTATTAACATGGCCATATTATTAATGAAATGTCACTTACTAGTAGCTGCAACCTGCTTGATTGCCTTTAAAACCTCTCTTTCCATATCAGGATGGGTGCAGATCTCCTCCCACGTTCCTTCTATGCCTTTCTGTTTGGCCATTTCCGTTAGCCTCTTTTGATTGGGCACCACAAAGCTGATAATGTAGTTCTGCTCACTGCAAGGGCAGACAGTGTTAATTTTAACTAGAGTTCAATGTTAAGTCAGATGCACAATCCAAAGTCCATGAGAGAGTGTAGCCTTGATCCTGGGGTTGAGGTTAGCAGGCTTATGACATTTTTATGATCATCATTGATTTAAATCAGCAGATACTTTAGAACAATTTAACAAGGAAAAGTATACCATTGATGTGGGAGTTGAACAAAGTACTTTATTCTTCTATTGCAGTAGCACAACTGCTCCCAGGCAAAACTCAGATGATAGTTGTGTGTAGCAGTATAAGAATATAGAGCTTTTGAAGAAAACATACATCTAGGTCCACTTTCTCAAAAGACAAAAGGTGACGTACTCACCTGTTTGCATACGCGCAGATGTTATCTATAAGGGAGCAGTTCTTCAGTGCAGACTCTACTTTGCCTAGGGACACGTACTCCCCTGCCTGCAGTTTGACCAAGTCTTTCTTACGGTCTAAACAAGAAACCCAAATACAAAATCATGTTGGCAGTATGAAATAAAGTACAAATGAGCCAACTCTCAAGTATGAAAGCATTCAGGAAACATCAATACTGAGATAAAGAATGTATGAATGGCCTTTCATAATCATCATCAGATGACCCAAATCACACATACCTACTATTTGTAGACAGCCATCTGGATGGATCTCTCCCACATCCCCAGTGCAAAACCACCGCTGGCCTTTGTCATCTACATAAAAGTCCTGATCATTACTCTCACTTCTGTAGTAACCCATAGTTACATTCGGACCACCAATCAAGACCTCCCCTCTTGGGTTAGGCCTATCCTTGTTTGTGTAGCCACCTGAAAAGATGTAGACCAGTCATCAAATGATCAGTCATGTCATGTAAAATGCTGGATATTTACTTCAAACACAAATTTCCCTTCCATACCATCAACCCAGTCCCTGAGTCTGATCTCACAACAAATTAGAGGAGCTCCAACACGACCAGTGCTGATGTCTGCAACTGTAAATTAAGAGACACAAAGTTAACTCAATATAACTTAAGGACCATGTCATCACTGACCATTTTTGTTCCCTCTCTCTACTCCCTCCTTGGTTTGAACTTCCTCTTACCTTCTGTGATGGTGCCGGCTCCACAGGTCTCAGTTAGACCATAGCCTTGCCCAACAGGACAACAGAAACATATATTCATGAATCTCTGAGTGGCTGAGGATAGAGGAGCCCCTCCTGACAACATCATTCTCACCCGCCCTCCCAGCAGACCTCGCACCTTTTGGAACAACAGCCTGTAGAGACAACCAAACAGATATCAGAGACCTGCACAGCAATAGTCTTTCAATAAAACTTTTGTGCCGAGGAAATATCCATGTTTGATTTACACTTGTTTTCAAGAATGATTCTCTGGCTAACAAGAAAGGAACAAATCTGATGTACTTCAGCATTTTCTTATGCAGCAGGAGCATTACCTTTTCTTAACACAGCAAGATATA
>OMLC01067552.1:0-11451 GCA_900302585.1 Regalecus glesne | reverse complement strand
CTCTCTCACACACACACACACACACACACACACACACACACACACACACACACACAGACAGATGACAGGAAACTGGGATCAAGAAGAGCCAATGCATTGGCAACAAAAGAAAGCCAAACACATCTGGTAGGAATCTACCTGGAACTCGTTGAGAAACTGTGGATGGGAGGCTTTTATTTTGAAGGTCGTAAGAGGCACCAGTTAGAGGCTCTGCTTACCACGATCAGAATCCACAATTCTTTCATCTTGTGTTGTTTTGATCATCAACACCCGGGGAACTGTAATTTCCCACAGTTATTGCGGAAGGAAAGAAGTCGGAAGCGTCAGGGCTAAGATGTTATGAAAGCCGAGGTTTACTAAAACAGGGTTCCCCTGGGCAGCGCATTCGTTTTCCCTTAAGGTTGGCAGAACTTTTATGTTGTGGGAGGAATTTGGTTTGCTTCAAGACAGAGAGAAAGAACGATAGCTAGATAGACAGACAGACAGCCTATGTTGAAATATACCAAAAAGTTTTTTATAGCTAAAAACACTCAAGTGTGTATCAGAGATAACTTTTTATAGTTTTTTTTCTCCAAAGATCCTCTACTTTTGCACACAGTTACCCGCGTTCAATAGTCACCCTTTCTATAATGCATGATGCCATTAAGAATTTTATGAGCTGGCTATAATCCCCCAAACTGAACTTTGACCTGGAGGTGAGAGGCTTTCATGTGAGACCAGACTGTGCAAACATATGGATATCCCCCCGAGCTTTGGACAACAAGGTAACCTTTGGGATCTGATACCTCAACGCAGAACAAATCAGGTGAGGCCCACTTAATTCTGCATTATTCACACACAGATACAGACAGCAAGTTTTAGCCAGTTTTACATTCTAACTTAAATACTGTTCCTTTAAGGGGAGTTCAAGTTACATTCTGTGTGCACATGCATGTGGTGTTGCATTCCTATGAAGCAGCATTATTGCCTTTCTACTGGGTCTGAAGACATCAAGTCGATATTCCATTGACAGAGCACACTTTATCATCTAGTCTGTCACTCTGGCATCTTTTTGGCCAGAAAGGTGGATTAGGCATAGAATCTGAAGTTTAAATACATGACACTTGAATGAACTGAATAAAGTGCTTGGTCTCCACTGAACCTCTAATTGCTTGGGACAACAGATCAAATGTTCATTAATATGCACTGATTCTATGAAAGCGATGATTATTATTGTGATTATAATAATAATCATTATTATTAACACTAATAATATTTTGTTATGTGTTACCGTTTGCACAATAGCCATGCCTAAAGAATTTAGGGCACAGCTCAAGACTTTGCTTCACTAGCAGTATTTGTTCTTGTCTCTTCTTGTGTCTCGAATTGTTAAAGAATGACCAAAGTGTCATTCCCAAACGAAAGATGGTGTAAGATTTGAATCATTAAGATTAGTTGGCCAACTTCAACACATCAGTGACGGATGAGACAGTAAGTTGGTCAACTAAAATAACTTGGATGCACCAAATAGTTTTATTTTGAAAAGTAGTTTGAATACATTAACTGTTTTTTTTTTCCAAAATGTTGAACTAGCAGCCTTAGGAATTGAAATAAACTGGAAGAAAGAAAACCCGTGTCTCCTCCTTAAGGGCACAGTAGCTACATTTCAAATGTCAAAAAGTTTCTCCAGGCCTGTGTTTGGGAATCTTGGTTATGTTCTGTACAAGATTTCCATGCATTGTTTTTCTTAGAAATGTCAGTGTTCCACTGCTTTGTTAGAAATTATATTGGCAATCACTTGACGCACGATAAGAAATAACATAATCAATGCTCATCTCTATTTTTTGTGTCATTTATGTAGGTTTTCATCTCTAGTAGGTGCTATTAATGTTATGCTACACCTTTCATAAATTGTGACAGTACTGAGGGTTGTGAATATCTAAGGATCTGAACATGTTCTCTATCATTTTCCGCTATTCAGGAGATGATAAGAGTGATAACACTCTACCTGACCGCCTTCAGCGTCCTGTTTTGTAGGCCTGGTTATTGCCATGAAAGCAGTATGCTGGTGGTACCAGTCGATGGCAGCCACTGGATCAACATGGAGGTGATCCTGAGAGAGCTGCACTCAAGAGGTCACAGCATCACTGTGCTGCGCTCTAGTAAGAGCTGGTATATTCCCGAGAATTCTCCTTTCTATACTTCTATTAATGTGCGCATGATGGAGGATGACGTGGACAGAGACTTCTACAATAAGATTATGCAAAAGGTTATGACGCACCGCCAACTCCCAGCCTTCATACGGTCCTTCCGCCAACGGTTCATACTCACATCCCTGCTAAGAGACGGCAACACAATTTGTGCTAGAGCACTTGCAGAAATCTTAGATGATACGGTTTTAATGAAGAAGTTGCAGGATGCCAAATATGATTTGATGTTGACTGACCCTGGCTTGCTTATAGGGGTTTTCCTGGGTAGTTACCTCCAGCTACCAATGGTCTTCAATGTGCGCTGGATGAATACTGGAGAAAGCCATTTCACCATGGCTCCTTCCCCTGTCTCCTATGTCCCTGTGACAGGCACAGAGCTGACTGATCAGATGAACTTCCTGGAAAGGACCAATAATCTGTTGCATTACTTTTACAGCATATTGGAACAGCATTATTACATAAACCCATGCTATTCGAATGTGTTGAAACGCCACTTCCCCCCTGGAACTGACTTGCTTTCTATGCAGCTCTCTGCTGAAGTCTGGCTCACAAGGATGGACTTTGTCTTTGAGTTCCCACGGCCCACAATGCCCAACGTGGTCTATATAGGGGGGTTTCAGTGCAGTGACCCCCAGCCCCTTTCTGCTGAGTTGGAGGCCTTCATGCAGAGCTCTGGGGAGCATGGAGTGGTACTGATGTCTCTAGGCACATTTGTGTCAGCTCTGCCCATGGAAATGATGGAGGCCATTGCCGCTGCTTTCGCTCAGCTCCCCCAGAAAGTGGTGTGGAGGTACACAGGGCAGAGACCAGCATCCCTGGGGAACAACACCCTGCTGCTGGACTGGGTGCCCCAAAATGACTTCCTTGGACACCCCAAGACACGTGCCTTTGTGGCCCATGGAGGCACCAATGGCCTATATGAGGCCGTCTATCATGGAGTCCCTGTTGTGGGCCTGCCCCTGCTCTTTGATCAGTTTGACAACCTGATAAGGTTAAAGGTGCGTGGGGCAGCAAGAGTGGTGGAAACTGCTTCACTCACCACAGAAAACTTCCTAGAGGCTCTAAGAGATGTCCTAGAGACTCCCAACTACCGCCACAACATGCAGCGCCTCTCCTTGCTGCACCGTGACCGGCCACAATCCCCTATGGACACTGCCATCTTTTGGATTGAGTATGTCATAAGGAACAAAGGAGCAGCCCACCTGCGTTCAGCAGGTTTCAGCTTGCCCTGGTACTCCTACTTCAGTTTTGATGTAGCTTTAATCCTCGTGACCCTCACTGGCATCACTATTTGGGTGTTAGTCTTTGTGTGTGGCCTTCTCTGTTGCCGGAGGTCCAGGCAGAAGAGGAAAGTAGAGTAAATTATTTAAGCATGGCGGTCCTTTAAAGATTAACTTTTTTGACATGGGGACATTCTGTTGTTCATTACAGAGTATAGTCAGACATTTGAAATTAAAGCTGAGTCACCTCTAACATTTAATTTCTAATCTGCGACTGGAACACCAGCAAATGCATCCACTGATCCAGCATTTCATCGAGAAACTTTATATCAGCACAAAGTGCAAGTATCTCATCATGCTGGTTGAACATTGTAGGTCTTGAACTTTAAAGCTCATTGAGAGAAACCTTTTGAACATGTGAAAACGCAAACAGCAAGTAGTCTCGCAGAAATTTAGGGGAAAAAGGAGGAGAAGAAATTGAATTGAATATAACTTTCTTAGTGAGACTACATTAGTCAGTTTTCTATTGAAGCTGTTCAACATTGTGATTTTTAATGGTTATCTAGTCTGATTCTGAGATATGCCGACTAAATTGTAGCTTCAAAATATCAGTGCATACTTTTGGATGTTAGATGGACATTCAAAATGTATTTTTTCATTTGCAGCTTTTAAGCTTTGTAGGCTGACAAATGCAATTGCGAATAATGGCTGTATTTTGAAGTTAACAGGTACATAGCCACTTATCGGGTCATGTGTAAGTCTTTAACCAGGTATGTACTATTAACTTTTTATTGTGCAACATTCAGCCTTTAATGGGGACTTGAGGCAATAGGGCAAGCACAAAAGACTCAGTCCTGATTTGCCTACGATAGCGGAATCTCTCTAAATTCTACTCATAAAATCTCTTTTTCAAGGATCTCATATTTCAGTGTGTACTAAGATTGCTTTGGTAGCCATGGTGATGCAGAGTAATTCTATCATTTGATGTACCCTGCTTTTGATTTATTTAGAGCACTAACTCATAAAACCCTTTTCGGTTACTCTACCACCAGTCACATTTTGCTTCAAGTTGAAGTACGACCTCATAAATGTGACATTAAATACTTTACTTGAATTCAAAAATTTTATTCTGAAAATTGAGAAAAAGTATGTATTTGTGAAGAAAAATATAAAAAATAATAACTGAAAATGACACCTCACACAGATACATTGATGCAAATGGGAGCAGTTCATTCAATGCATATTTGGCCAATTTGGGATATTCTTCCTGTACCATGCACCAGAACTGTGTGAGCATGGAATCTCATCCATCCATTCATCCATCTTAAACTGCTTATCCGAGACAGGGTCACGGAGGTAGCAGATTTCAGCAGGGAACTCCAAGCTTTCCTTTCCCATGCTACGTCAACCAGCTCTGACTGGGGTATCTCGAGGCGTTCCCAGGCCAGTGTGGAGGTATAATCCCTCCACCTGGTCCTGGGTCTACTCCGTGGCCTCCTCCCAGCTGGACTTGTTAGAACATCTCCTTTTGCAGGTGACCAGGTGTCATCCTTACTAGATGTCCAAACCACCTCAATTGGCTCCTTTCAACTTGAAGGAGCAGTGGTTGAAGACATGGAATCTAAAAATTATTATTTGAGACCATAGACTGTGGCTACCTCTAAGGGTTTTTCCTACCAATTGGCAGACAGGTTGGTGTTACTAATAGCAGGTACAGGCCCAGTCAAATCTAGATGATTTACTCTCAATATTGGGGAAGTATCTGCTGAATTCAGCATTTAATTTTGCTTATGGCACACACCGATAGGTTACTGGTGTGTGACATCCGATTTTACCATTTTCATTCCCGCTGCTCGGAGGAACAACATGCTTGAGCCACTTATCCATTTCTTTACTCCAAAGATTTGACTGTCTCCACATGAAAATGATCCAGTTGCTGGTTAGTTCGGGTTAGGAGTTAACTATGAGAGACATAAGGGAGGGGGAGTCCAGTCGGTCAAAAATGCTTCAGAATTTTACAATGTTGACATAACTAATTATTTTAGCAAGGCAAATTTTAATAACTTTTTATTATCTTCAGTTGCCTTTTATCTTTATTGCTTACACAGTGTTTTCATTTTATATATACATATCTGCTTTTTGATTTTTTTTAAATTCCACATTAGGTGTTTTGAATAGGCTACTTATCAATCTTCTGACGTACTTCCTGCAGACTGCTCATGTACCACCGGTTGAGAACAACTGATTTAGGAGGTAGCCCATATGAAAGTAGCTACGGATGGATGTCTTAAATTCAGGAATCAAATCAAAGTTCTGAAATACAAAGGTATTCAATGTTTAATTATTAAAAGAAAATGCTGGATTCCATTTCTGTATTCTGTAGTTCTCACTTTACAACATATTGTGTCTGCTAAAGATGTAAGCCAAATTCCAGCCATTCATGAATGAACATGTGATAGCAGAGGAGCTACATGACTTCTAGTGTACTATTTTGTCGAATATCACAGGATGTTAGCCAACCAAACATACAACATGGAACATGATGGGCCACTTTATTTTTCATCAAATTGTAAAAATGAAATAAAAAAATGATGCAACTGTTTTCAATGACTACCAAGAACTGGAACATGAGTCTATGGAATTTATCATGAGCTGATTGATGTCTGTAGCATACACAGCAAAAAATATTGAAATCCTGGTGCATTAGTGTGGTTGAAGCTTTCGAAAGAAGAAGTTTTTTGAGCATGTTGCACATAATATTATTATCATTAATAATAACAATAATAACAATAATTTTTACTATTTATCTATAGAATGCTTTTTCAGAGATGCTTTCAATGATGCTTTACATACATTAAAATGAACAAGTTTGAGGTAGCAGATTTCAGCCGGGACCTCCACGAGTAAATCTATTTTGTAAGGTTTTTACACAAATTGCTTGAGAGGAGTGAATAATTTGATTATAATAAAAGATGCCTCAGCATTGGCAAATAATTCATTTTCTGTCAAATTATTTCAATATATTTTAACTATTATGCATTATTGAAGCTATTTTCAAGTAAATGCTTTTTTATGTTGTACTACAACAGGCAGTGAGCATGGTGATATGTCATTATTGTTGCTTTTCATTGAGGTCATGGAACATAGGATGGTGATGATGGAGCAGTGGCTCCATCATCACCATCCTATGTTCCATTGGTCCACTCTCTATTCAGTGACAAGATGGATCTCATTCAGAGGACAGAGAACTTCCTGCGTTATGCAGCCAGCCTCTTGCAGGAAAAACTCATCATCCTGCCTCTCTACAGTGACTTCTTTCAGCACCACTTCCCCCTGGAGCTGACTTGCTCTCTCTGCAGCTCTCAGGTGATGTCTGGCTCATGAGGGTGGACTTTGTCTTTGAGTTCCCACGGCCAACAATACCCAACGTGGTCTATATAGGGGGGTTTCAGTGCAGTGACCCCCAGCCCCTTTCTGCTGAGTTGGAGGCCTTCATGCAAAGCTCTGGGGAGCATGGAGTGGTGCTGATGTCTCTGTGGGGACATGTTTGTCATCTCTGCCCATGGAAATGATGGAGGCCATTGCCGCTGCTTTGGTATGATAGTACCCAGGCCAGAGGCCAGCATCCCTGGAGAACAACACCCTGCTGCTGGACTGGCTGCCCCAGAATGACTCCCTTGGACATTCCAAGACACGTGCCTTTATAGGCACCAACAGCGTATATGAGGCCATCTATCATGGAGTCCCTGTTGTGGGCCTGCCCCTGCTCTTTGATCAGCTAGACTTTAATCCTCGTGACCCTCACTGCGTCACTATTTGGGTGTTAGTCTTTGGGTGTGGCCTTCTCTGTTGCCGGAGATCCAGGCAACTGAGAAGTCCTATATATTGTAACATATAAGTATGAAAAAATAATACAGCATTGAACAACTGTGCTTTTGTTGTATGGAAATAAATATTTATGTTTGCCAACTATATTTGGTTTTATGCTCCCACCAACCTTGGACCAAACTCCTCCTATAGAGGAGTTATCTATACTTCTCCTTATCTCATGTCTTTCTAGCTTGTATCCCACCAAGGCTATTTCTCCAATTACTTTTTGCAGACTTTGCTACACTCAGTGAGTTTCTCATACATTTGTCTGCTATCAGCTATCAGTTAACAATAGGCCTTCATTCATTCACATGGAGAAGACACGTTATAAAACTACCTTTATTCGGCTATAAGTGAATACATCTAAGCAGTACAGACTACAGTTAAAAATGGTAAAGGTCATGCATGATCAAATATTAAAAGTAAGTAAACATTGTATATGAATCACCCTTACAGTGGGTTTCACCTTGACTTATTTCCATCTAACTGATGGCTGGTGACATTTTAAAGGAAACAAGCAGTGAGTGATTAGACCCTCCTCCCTTTGAAACCATGTTGTAAAAATACTGCCTAGCATCCATTGTCTCAACATTCTCATTCTTCCCCAAACAATTTCAATTGTGCGGTTTTTTCCCCTCCTGGGCCTCAGCAAAGTTCATTCCAGGAAAATTGTCCATATGAAAGATCTAAACGGAGGTTTTTATAGGATAAATCTGTTTTGGCAGAGGACAAAAATGTGTCAAATAAAAGACGTTAATCTTACAGATGAAAAATCAGTGTACTTTGTGTTAAGTTTGAGTGTATTTTCCTTATGTACTCTCTTTGTTTGGTCCTAATCTTGGGCTGTCAATCATTTTCTCCACCCTTGTAACTCAAAATAAGTTTGTCCCTGAACATTTGTTATCTCTGATAAGGAGATACACACGCATGCCTTCATAACCAACCAATGGCACATGTGTCTGTGCATGTGTTTGCACAAACACTAAAATTTATGTTCTGGAAATCACTAGTCATGTATGTGCACACTTAACAAACTGACTTTTAACAGTCTTAATGAAATATCTCACAATGAAACAAAAAGAAAACACTGGAAAAAAACCTCACTTGCATCCACATTCACCTTAAAATATTCTTAGGCGGAAACCCCCCCCCGCCCTCAAAAAAAGCATAAAGCATGCACACATACACATATGCACATATGCACACACAAAGCCCTAACACTAACATGTTTAACAAGCTGGAAGGAGGGAAAGATAGACTTTCTCGTGAAACGTAACGAAGGTGAAACTCGATCATAAATTCCCTAAGCAATGTGAATTTGCTTCTTAGAGAAGACTGTTGGTGAAATGGGAAGCATCATGTCAAATTACATGTCAGAAGACAGTAATGCAGAGAAAGAGTAAAGCATGTATTGAATGGCACATGGCCAGAATAATCCGGTAGGTCCTAGTGGTCGCCCCTCATGAGTTCCTGCCACAGTAACCCGTGTCCTTATCAATCATTCTGTCATGTCCTGTACTGGAGCTTGAGGGAGAGAAAGAGAGAGAGTGTGTTTCTTTGTTCTTGTGGAGAAAGGCATTCTCCTGCATCAGGATGTAGCCCTTAAAGCAAAAGAAGTTGGTTTCCTGTGGAGGAAGCGATCACAGAATAGACAAGGCCTGGTGGCAAGACCACGTTCCCAACACGACAGTTCCTCCTGAGTGCAGGTCACGGAGCTACAGTGCAGAGAGAGCCTTTTGTTACAAAACTTTCCATTGCTTTCAGAAATTTGAGAGGTAGCTGAACAGACGAATGGTCAACATTTGCTTGACTGTAGTTCAGTGATTAACCTATTTTGTCTTGTTGTCATCCTTCCAGGTTTTTGATGTTGCTCGGTGGAGCCCAAACAGACAGTCATGGGTGATTTGGAGACACACTGATCGACATTCAAAAAGCTACACCCGATGCTGGAGTTGGCGTTTACTAAGAGATAATAATGGAATATTCCTATGTGGACTAATCTAATTTGAAAAGCAAATGTTGACTCTTCTCTTCACATTTTGAATGGGCATTCCCATATCAGCTCCTCAGATTATCATCATCAGGTCTTCCTTAAATGGAGTAATTTCTGGTTTTCCATCTAAAGTGGATGAGGACTGTCACTTCAGACATGTCCAATGACAGCTGTAGCCTCCCCTCGGACAAGGATACAGTTGGTCTGACTTACATCTACAGCCTGGTCTTTTCATTGGGTCTACCCAGTAACCTGCTGTCACTTTGGGGATTGTACCAACTGAATCGCTCTGGTGGTGGTGGCTGCCAGCTGGTGTACATACTGAACCTGCTGCTGTCTGATCTGCTTCAGCTCCTCACCCTGCCCCTGTGGATCCTCTACCTCCAGCGTGCTCACCGCTGGCCCTATGGACGCCTCGCCTGTGAGCTGGTGGGCTATGTTTTCTATGTCAACGTCTACGCCAGTGTCATGTTCCTGTGCCTGATAGCAATGGACCGCTGCCTGGCTATTGTGTACCCGCTCTGTAGCAGAGGGATGCGGACCGTGCGGGTGGCAATCATGTCAGGGTTGGCCGTATGGACGGTGACTTTCCTTTTCTGCCTGTGGGGGCTGTTGCCTTCAGTGTTCAACTCAGAGAGGCTACTGTGTCTGGAGCAGTACCCTGTCAGCCCCAGATACGCCCACTTTAAAATTGCCACCGTGGCACTCGGGTTCATGTTACCTTGCACAATACTAGGGTGAGTTTCCCCAGTGTCTCCTGTTATTCTATTCTGTTTCATTCTATTTTATTCTCACTTTTGTTCCCTAATGCATAGTCATTTTGATTGGCATTTCTCATACCGGACTGGAAAATAAGTAAAATATTCCAATAGGACAATATTTAGCAGATGTTTCCAGAGATAAATCCAGAGTGATAAGGCACCAGAGCAAAAGGATTCCCATTCCTACTGTAGAAAGTGCTTAACTGAGAAAAAAGCTTTAAAAAATGAATGCACAAAATAACAGGAATGAAAGTGCTGTTAAGAAAGGGTGCCTTGTGTTATGTTTGGAAAAAAATGAGATATTTCAAGCGGAAATAAAAACACAAATGTGAACAAAACTGGTACCCAACAATGAATGAAATGAGATGCTGGTTGTGCCTCGATGAATACAAAACTGTTAAAGGTGCAACATTTTTATTTATCTGTTTCAAATAAAAATACAGTGAAAAGAAGACTCACAACACAGCAAAAGAGATGCTGAGAGAATGTTATAGTCCAAAAATCTAAAGTAACTTTAAGTTCCGATGATATACAACATTGTGCCAGATTCTCTCTGGCATGGTGCAGTCTTCTTTTTCCCTTGTTTCTTAACAAAACTGGAATCAATATAGAACAACAGCCGAAAGTAACACATCACAAAACTATCAAAAGAAAATATAGTATTAACTCAGGTCAAGTCAATTTAATTACAGTCCCTTTTGTAGAAATTGATATTCCCATCTTCCTCTCTCTCCCTTTACTACAGCTACACCTCAGCCCGCATTGGCGTGACACTCCGACGATCCCCCTCCGTTTCTGACCATGAGCGTCACAAAATCGTGGGAATCCTGGTCGTCATCACTGTCAACTTCATCGTGGTCTTTGGACCGTACCACCTGGTCGGTGGGTACCGATTCCTGTCCTTGCTGCTGACTGAGGAGCCATGTGAACTGGAGCAATCCATCTTCCTTGCATACCGACTTTGCTACGGTCTCACTAGTCTGAACACCTTGCTGGATCCACTTTTCTATATTTTCTTGTGTCCTGATGCCCGGCTGGAGCTGCGAAGGTCCCTGCCTTGCATGGGACAGGGACACAATGACCCTAAACATGTCACCCTGAACTCCAGATCTCTCCCAGTCCCGAGAGATATTGCAGTGGGGTATATTGTAACTGGACAAACAAGACAGAGTCTTTGAGGATAATTAATTGTTTCAAACTAGTTAATGAGTGGTGTGGAGAAAAAGGCAGAGGAAAGAGGAAGTAGAGAAAGAGAGACAGCGTATCTTGCAGTGGAATCTTGCAGAGCTCACAGACTGTATGCCACGTACTATTCAGTCATTGCAAGAGATGCAGTTTTGCCCCTCGGCGGATATGTTTTTTTTTGTGCAAAGCTGGATTGCAAAGACTGACATTGTTACTTAAAACACACTTCAGAT